>CM064326.1:212464769-212671475 GCA_032595735.1 Pelochelys cantorii
CAGCTGGGGGTTCCCATCTGGGCTTTTCCCTGCAGCTTTAGTTATTACCTCCAATGCATCAGTTCACAAGCACCCAGATCAGAGGCTACGTCGACACTGCAATGCTATTTGGGATACCAGAGGTATCCCAGACTAGCTACCCTGTGTCTTTTGAATGCATCTGCTGTATCGAAATATAGCAGATGCACTATTTTGGCATCCCTGTAAATCTCGTTCGACGAGGCATAAAGGATGTCTTGAAATAGTGCTTTATTTCAAAATTTGGTGCTGTGGAGATGTGCCAAATTTTGAAATAAGATTCTTTTTTCAGAATAGGCTATTTCGATTCTATTTCTAACAAAGGGTAGGAATAAATGGTAAATTTTCAAAACGGAGAGGGGTAACTAGTGGCGTCCCCCAAGGGTCAGTCCTGGGACAAATCCTGTTCAACTTATTCATAAATGATCTGGAGAAAGGGGTAAGCAGCGAGGTGGTAAAGTTTGCAGATGATACTAAATTGTTTAAGATAGTCAAGACAGAAGCAGAAGGTGAAGAACTTCAAAAAGATCTCACCAAACTGAGTGACTGGGCAACAAAATGGCAAATGAAATTTAATGTGGATAAGTGTAAAGTAATGCACATCGGGAAAAATAACCCCAACTATAAGTATAGTATGATGGGGGTTAATTTGGCTATGACAAATCAGGAAAGAGATCTTGGAGTTATTGTGGATAGTTCTCTGAAAACTTCCACACGGTGTGCAGTGGCAGTCAAAAAGGCAAATAGGATGTTAGGAATTATTAAGAAAGGGATAGAAAATAAGACCCAGAATATCTTACTGCCCCTGTATAAAACTATGGTACGCCCACATCTTGAATACTGTGTACAGATGTGGTCTCCTCACCTCAGAAAAGCTATTTTGGCCTTAGAAAGGGTTCAGAAAAGGGCAACTAAAATGATGATGGGTTTGGAACAGGTCCCATATGGACAGAGGCTAAAGCGACTGGGACTTTTCAGTTTAGAAAAGAGGAGACTAAGGGGGGCTATGATAGAGGTATAGAAAATCATGAGTGGTATGGAGAGGGTGAATAAAGAAGTTATGTATTAGTTCCCATAATAGAAGAACTAGAGGACACCAAATGAAGTTAATGGGTAGCAGGTTTAAAACTAATAAAAGAAAGTTCTTCTTCACAGCGCATAGTCAACCTGTGGAATTCCTTGCCAGAGGAGGCTGTGAAGGCTAGGACTATAACAGAGTTTAAAGAGAAGCTAGATAATTTCATGGAGATTAGGTCCATAAAAGGCTATTAGCCAGGGTATAGAAATGGTGTCCCTGGCCTCTGTTTGTCAGAGACTGGAGAAGGATGGTAGGAGACAAATCACTTGATCATTGTCTTCGGTCCACCCCCTCTGGGGCACCTGGTGCTGGCCACTATTGGCAGACAGGCTACTGGGCTAGATGGACCTTTGGTCTGACCCAGTATGGCCATTCTTATGTTCTTATAAGATATGCAATTTGCATAGCATAAATTGTGTATTTTATTGCGAGCTAAGGGTGCAGCGTAGACGCAGCCACAGAGTTCAGTGAGGAAACTCTGAACCAACAGCAATTTCAGACACTACCGGGAGGCCTGGCGCTCACCTTGAGAATGTGGTAGGCGTCCCCTTCCCCATCAGGAGAAATGGGCGTGTAGATGAATCCATTTAAAATGACATTGCTGAGACTCACACAAGGGTTTTCGTCTTCTTCCTCCACACGGTTCCCCCTGTAATCATAGCCCCTGATCTCCTTCACCGGGAGCAAATCGTACATCTGCGGGGACATGATTCGATGGAAGTGGCCTCAGGCCCAATAATGACAAACCAGCATGCATCACCCTAGTGATCACAGACAACTTTACACTAACACACCCACGTGTGCAAGCCCAGTGCCCAAGGGTGACCCTACAACAACAAACCCTACAGTCACAGAGCAGCATGCTTGCTGCTGCCTTTTCCATAATCACCAAGGGCTGCCCTGTGGCTCCACAATAATAAATCAGGACGTGTGGTTGTGTCCTCACACCAGGCCCCAGAACTAAACACCACGGGGTGCAGCAACAGTTTTCATGAGCACCCTACATAGATCAACCCGCAGCGCAAACCCTGTGCTGACGAGGGGCGCCCCAGTACCAGACAGACTGCACTGCCCTCAGCCTCACACGTGATTCTCTGCACTCTCCAGACACCACCGGCTCTTGTGCCCCTTGATCACCGGACCAGGCTGGGACTTACAGAGCTGGGCGACAGCTCGGCTTCAGGCTTCATGAGGAGGACGCTCTTGTCCACAGCACGGACGGCGCACAGGGAGCCCGGGGAGGCTCTGACCTGTAGGTGAGCATCAGAGGCCGGGAGGCCCTCAACTGGTGAGAAATGCAAGTCGACCTGCAATGCCAGGAAAAGTGTTAGAGGAGATATTTCTCCAGATACCTTCACACACTGCCCCACAGCACAACCCAGACCTGGAACTGCCTCACACAGCCCTCCCTGTGCCCCTCAGTCCTGATTAATACAATTCAAAGATGACCAGCAGCGCCCCCTGTATGTTAGTTCTGCTTGCACCCTCCATAATTTTGCCCATGCAAATTAGTCCTGATGCGCACTTATCTCTCATATTCAGTTGCTGATCCTTGGTCAGGGCCTGACAGGCTCATGGAGCTAGTGAATGTTTCCTGAGTTTCCCGTGAAGTTTGCCGTTCTAGGTTCTACAGACGGGCCACGGTCCATGGGGTGAATGTGAGTCGCAGACCAGGATGCTCACCTTATTAGCAAAGCAGTTTTCAATCTTGAAATCTTCTGAGTTGGCGACAACTTCCCCGCTGGGTAACGTGGTGTATACGAGTATCCGGGCCAGGGGTGCGATCTCGGGCCCCACGGGGACCCTCAGCTCAAATACCTGGACAACTGGCAAACAGAGAGCGAAGGGGATAAGCTACAGAGAATGAGCTCCAGGACCACACACTTCCCTAGGCTCCCTCATCACGGCTGCAACATCAGCCAGCCTGAAAGATGCTTTAAACACAGTGTCATGAGGTCCCTCCCCTATGCTTTATGAAAATTGGCTTATGGATATGAATGTGTAACTCAAAAATGTTTTATGCAAAATGCATCATGCAACATGTCGCTTTTAAAGCTACAATCTGCTGAATCTGAATGTCCCATTTTTTGTGCATGTATCATTCTTGTTCAGTGGGGACGCGTGGTAGGGAAAGGAGGAGGGCACCTCTCCCCATCCCCTTGGTCCACCTTTGCTCTGCTCTTTCTCCTCCCCTCCCTACTCGCCTTTTCCCAGCATTCCCCAGTGCAGCACTGCTGAGAAGTGGCACCACACGGGCTGGAGCCAACTGGCTGTGCCTTCCCCACTGCCTGTGAGAGAAGAAAAGGAGGAATGGAGGAAGAGGGGTGCCACACCATGGAGCAGACTGAGACACCTGATGGGCTGGCCCTCCCATCTGGGGTGGGAGGAGGCACTCACACACTCCTTATGTATCCCCAGGTGTTGTCACTGTTGTATGTAGAATTAGAAGAATGAAGTGTGAATCTGGCTTGAATTCTGAATGTTGTAATGAGCACCATCAGGGATACTTTAGGAACATAACGGCTCAGTACTCAAACCAATGACCAGTGAAAAGTCTTGTTTGTCCTGTAAGCCCAAACTCTGATTGGTCCTAGAAAGACATGTGACCACCTGCTACTAGACTCCATCTTGAATCTAGTACTTTTCCATGGGCTTGGGTAGGCTAAATAAAGGGTTCCCACCCTGGGGGAAAGTGTATTTCAAAAACTGAAAGTTGTCAGGTCTTTGTCTTCAGCTTGCCTGTGAAACTGCCTTGCCCATGCTAATAGGATACACATGAAGAAACCTGGTAACAAAGAACTCTGAAAAAAGCTGTAGAGCTAGACCAGAGTAACTGTTTAGGATAAGAATTTGCATGTAGCAAGTTTCTTAGTAGATTAGAATTAGCTGGCATCTTTAGTAACTTACTGATCTTTTTTCACTTGCAATCACATAACTCCTGCTTTTTATACTTAATAAAAACGTATTTGTTTATTATCAAGCCAAGTGTAAATAATTGTTACCAGGGCGGGGGCTTGTGCCTCTCTCTCTTTCATTGATAAAGGGTACTGATATTAGGAGCTTTCTCTGGCTGTGTCTAGACTGGCCACTTTTTCCAGAAAATCAGCCGCTTTTCCGGAAAAACTTGCCAGCTGTCTACATTGGCCGCTTCAATTTCCGCAAAAGCACTGACGATCTCATGTAAGATTGTCAGTGTTCTTGCGGAAATACTATGCTGCTCCCGTTCGGGCAAAAGTCCTTTTGTGCAAAACTTTTGCGCAAAAGGGCCAGTGTAAACAGCTCAGATTTGTTTTCCGCAAAAAAGCCCCGATCGCAAAAATGGCGATCGGGGCTTTTTTGCGGAAAAGCACGTCTACATTGGCACGGACGCTTTTCCGCAAAAAGTGCTTTTACGGAAAAGTGTCCGTACCAATCTAGACGCTCTGTTCCGAAAATGCTTTTAACGGAAAACTTTTCCGTTAAAAGCATTTCCGGAAAATCATGCCAATCTAGACGCAGCCTCAGCCTCTTACACAGGGTAAAATGGATTGATTTGGGGCATTGGTCCTCTTTGGGGTCTGTGTTCCTGGGTGCTGAGCCCTTATAGTTGACCGCTTTCAGAGCTGAACAGGTTCTGTTTTGCTCTGGTGGGGGGCAGTAACCCCAATTTTGTGCCTTGGCTGGGAGGAGACCAGAGGATCTGGTCCAGCAGGACAGGATGGTGGGGAGCCCTATAGGGCAGGAAGGCAGGCATCAGTGGCTTAATCAGCATCCCAGGATTTAGGTGATCAAACTCCAAGCATTTAGGGGATCAAACCCATAACACATGACTAAGAATTCTGGTGCACAGCTGAGCCCCTTGACTCCTATTGCAGACACCTGGGGTGGGATACGCAGGTGAGGTAGATTGGTGGAAAATCCAGCGAGAGTCTGGCACTGTCCTCCTGGAGCCCCATGCGAATGAAGGCAAGGAGAGGAGCGCATGCCGTGCAGTGACTCGGTGTGGAGGGTTATGCCCACAGGGCTGTAGAGGGGGTGGGATTCCACAGTCCTCTCCTCTTCCCAGTGGAATTTGCCCAGCCAGCCCAAATGAAAGCGGGAATCTCTTGACACTGCCATTAAGGAAACAACGAATAGTCCTGCAGCACCTTAGAGGCTAACAAAAATATATTTTGTTAGTCTCTAAGGTGCTGCAGGACTCCTCTGAGCCTTTTAAATTGCAAGGCCACCATTTCAGATTTTGGTTGCACGGGCTGCTCTATGCATGCAATGAAGGGGGGGAGAAGAGAGTGAGAGCATGGGGGGGGGGGTGGATTGAGGACAGAGGCTTCAGCAGTATTACTGAGCATGCTTGGTACAAGCCAAGCACCAAATGGGGGGAGGAAATCAACTACACCCCCCCTCCCCCCCCACACACACACCACCTCGATCCAGGGCTACTAAGGCAATGGAAAACTCTATTTTGTTTGGCAGACAACTTAGCAGTTAGCCATAAAATTTAATGTCTATTCTTACTTTGTTACTAACTCTGGGGAGAGACAGACCCTGTCAGCGCTCCTGAGCGCTCTCAGCTCTGGAAGGGGAGTGGGGTCTGTTGGGTTACACCAAGGGAGCAGATACATTTCAGCTCTATATAAGAACATCAGAGGTCCTTCTAGGCCTGTATCCTGCCTTCCAACCATGGCCAATGCCAGGTCCTTCAGAAGGAATCAACAGAAGAGGCATCATCATGATCCATCCTGTCTCCCATTCCCAGCTTCTGGAACATAGAGGCTTGGGACACCATCCCTGCCCATCCTGGCTAGTAGCCATTGATGGACCTACCCTCCTGGAATTTATGTTGTTCTCATTGGAGCCCTGTTTTTGGGCCTTTCCACCATCTCCTGGCAAAGAGTTCCACAAGTTGACTGTGAAAAAATAATTGTTCATTTTAAATTGTTGCCCATAAATTTAAATGTGCGAGCGTCTTCTATTATGTTAGTGAAGAAATGAATATTTCCTTAAATTTTTCCACATCATTCATGATTTTCTAGACCTCTAACATATCCCCCCCTCCTTAGTCATCTCTTTTCCAAGTTGAAAAGCCCCAGTTTTGTTAATCTCTCTGCATATGGAGGCTGTTCCTTACCCCTAACTATTTCTGTTGCCCTTCTTGTACCCTTTCCAAATACAATATACCTTTTTTCAAGATTTATTTTAGATGGGGTAACCAAAGATGTGGGCATACAATGACTTTATACAGAGGCAGTATGGTATTTTGTGTTATCTATTCCTTTCCTAATGAGTCCCAATATTCTGTTCGCTTTTTAGTTTTTAGACTGCACTGCACATTGAACAGATGTTTTCAGAGAACTAGCCACAATGATTCCAAGATCTCTTTCTTGAGTGGTAACAGCCATTTTAGACGCCATCATTTTGCATGTGCAATTAGGATTTTATTTTCCCATTTGCATTATTTTGCACTTATCAACACTGCCCTTATGTTGCCCAATCACCCAGTTTTGTGATATCCCTTTTTAACTCTTTAGGGTCAACAGTGACTAATCCAAAGCTGAATGCATCTTCAAGCTTCAGGAAGTAGCCGAGTTAGTCTGTACACAATAAACTTAAAAACAAACAAACAAATGGTCTGGTAGCACTTTATAGACTAACAAACATGAGATGGTATCATAAGTTTAAGAGCAGTTTTTATTGTTAGTCTCTAAGCGTACGTCTACACAGCAGCATTATTTTGAAATAACTGACATTATTCGGAAATAGCATAGTGCACGTCTACATTAAAAGCCTTTATTTTGAAATAAAGTCGAGCTGGAGGGCTTCTTATTCTGACTCCTGTAACCCTTATTTCACTAGGAGCAAGGGAAGGCAAAGGAAGAGTGTTCTTCCTTCAACTTCCTGCTGTGTAGATCGTGCCAAAAGCCAAATTAAGCTATTTAGACATCATCTACATCAATTGCATAGCTTAAGTTGTGTAGCTTAATTGAACTTTAAACCTGCTGTGTAGAGATGCCCTAAGGTGCTACAGGACCACTTCTTTTTTAAGTTTTAAGTTTAACAGCAGTGATTCAAATGCAAAAACCAGTAGCACAACACTCATTCATATTTTTTTTTCTCCTATCTTTTACAGCAATGTTTTCATGATGATATAATGATCCTTCAATTACTTGCATGCCCAGCATTTTGTTGTTCTTAATCACCCTTTCTCCCTCTTTTCATAACTTCCTGCCCCAAAGGCAAAGATGCAAGTATCTCAAACTCTGTTCCAGTTAGGACCTGCCTCTGGAGTCAGGTCATGTAGCTTGAAGCAGAGCTTAAATATGAAATCCAGAAGTTCAAACTTGGGCCTACTGCCACCCTAGCCCTCCATAAATGGCTCCCTTGTTAAACTGCCATTAAGGAAATGAAATCAGTCAGGGGGACTGTATGGGTGTCCAAGAGAGCCAAAAAAGAAAAAGTGTAAGAGAAAGTAAAGAGGAGAGAAGGGGGCTGTTTCCTGCACTTCTTTCTGACACAGCGGCTCACTATACCAGCACAGACAGTGAACGGGGTGGCACAAGCTCACAATGAGAACAGGCTGAAATTTTTCAGGTGCATTTTTTCTGTGGTGAAAAGTGCCAACTTAGGGAGCCCAAAGCATTTCACACATTCAGGTTAAAGTCACCAAATGGTTTTGGACAGAAACAAAATTAGAACGAATGAAAAGGTTTGTTTAAGCTCTTCCTAAGCAAAAGGTTCAATTTTTCAATGAAACTGAAGAGCTGTTTTGAAATTTCCCTTCAATTCTATTTACAAAAGAGATTAAAGCAGCTCAGAAGAAAAGTGAAATGATTCAGTTGCCCCCAAACAATTGGGCGTTTTGTGTGGGGGGGCGGGGGCTTCTGTTCAGCCAGTGACCCGGGAACTCCTTTATTCACACGGCTCTACTCACGTTCCCCATCCCCCATAGGATGCTCCTCAGTGCCTGCCCTCACGATGCCTCCTTTGGCCATCACCTGCCGGGAAGAAGAAAACCACCTGTCAGAGGGACCTGGTGGGGGATGGGGGTTGGATGCTCACAGGGAAGACTGGGGTGGGGCTGAGTGTCTGTACTGATCCCACGGAGTCTCTCAGAGTCCCAGACCCAGACGGGACTTTACTGGGACCTTGACCAAGTCAGAAGTTCTCTCTCCCAGCAGAGGCCGTTCACTCCCTGGCCAATTCTGCATTTCCCTGCGTGGCTTTTACACGTAAATGTCAAGTCAAGTGAACCTGGCCTCAGGGTAGTTTGGTGACATGGGACATATATGGATGTCTGGCCTCCAGTGCTGTATCCTGTGTCTGGAGGTAAAGGTCTCTGGGGGTCTGGGTGCTGTCCTGTGTCTGGAGGTAAAGGTCTCTGGGGGTCTGGGTGCTGTCCTGTGTCTGGAGGTAAAGGTCTCTGGGGGTCTGGGCACTGCGCCCTGTGTCCAAGAGGTAAAGGTCTCTGGGGGTCTGGGCGCTGCGTCCTGTGTCCAAGAGGTAAAGGTCTCTGGGGGTCTGGGTGCTGTGTCCTGTGTCCAAGAGGTAAAGGTCTCTGGGGGTCTGGGCTTACCAAGTAGTAGAAGACGATTTCCTTCTGCTCCCGCACGGCCTCTGGCTTCAGGATATAGTGCACCCGGACTCCCACACTGGAGCCGCAGCTAAAAGTCTGAGGCATGGGCTCGATTTTGAGAAAGCTCTGACTCGGGGAGTAAAAGCGCGTCACTGTGTGATGGTCACTACCGTACTCGGGGGTGACCCAGTTGCTGTCGTAACAGTTCAGTTCTGATTTATGCATTGCCTGACAAAGAAGAACATTTCCACATCAGATCAAAGAGTGGGTAACACGTCTCCTCGCATTTCAGAAGGAAGCAGCCATGCTCTCAACACGGCCTTGGCAGATTCCCCAAGGCACAGCGCATTGATCTGCATTTCCCATGCTGCTGTGGGGCGAGAGCCGGAGAACCAGAGCGTGTGCGAGCCAGGCACAGAGAGAGCAAGACAGAGAGGAGGAGACAAATTCCCAGCAAGCCAACTCGTTGTTTTATCTCCTGACGAACACAGAGATCAGTAAACCCGAGGATACCCTCTGGGAGCTGAGTCAGTGACACCTCCCACCCCCTCGGTCCCTGGATTCAGCCACTTACCGCAATCTGAATAGAGGTGTCTGTGAAGTTGACAGTGTCTATGGAAAACCAGACCTGGCCCTTTTCATTCGTCGTGTAGTTGGCTTCATATTTGTTTCCCCCCATGGAAATCCGGATTCTTTCGTTGGCGATTGGAGCATCGGTCCCATCCACCAGCTTCACCTAAAGGAGTCAATCCAATCGCCATTGCTTACAGCAGGCAGGGAAAGCAGCTCCCAATGTCCTAATGGCCCGCTGCTCACGCTCTCACCCTGTGGCAGCTGCAGAGGCTGTTTCCTGCCACGGGGCAGGTGCCACTTTTTCCCCAGAGCGTGTGATTGCAAACCTGGCGTGGACTGTATCCACGTCTTGTAACTGCCTGGGCTCTCAGAGGTTCCCTACCTGCCCGAAGAAGGGGATCCCTGGCCGGTAATGAGAGTCCACCTGCTCAAAGCTGATTTTGCTCATGGTACCTGTGATCTCACTGGAGCTCGTCCCAGTTAGCTCCACCCCTGCAAGGAAACATAGTAATGAGGGGCCTGAACCAATGCACTGACTTTCCAGATGCTTCCATCCTCCCGCCCCCACCACCCCCACCATCCGCCTCGTGTTGTCCAGCTGTGCCAGGGCCCTTCATTGCCGGCTTGCAACACTCACTGCTACTGCAGAGCAAACCCACAGCTCCACTGGTCAGCATGAGGCATACCTGTACCCTCTTCCGTGATCTTGCCTTCCACCTCAATTTTCATCTCGTAACCACCCTTTCGCTTGAGCTGGAATATTTTAGTCTTCACCACACTGGAGACACAGCCTTGACCGTCCGCCTGAGCCAGAGACCAAAGAGGGAATCACCCTGCAAATCCCTGTACAATTCAGGTCTGGGGGAACAGGATCAGATAGCCCAGCACCCGAGAGGTTTGCCGGATGCTTGGTTTGCCCTAACCCCAGCCTCTTATTGGCTTCGTCCAGCCCGACACCCTCTTTTCCTTTCCTCTGCAACAAATCAGTTGAGGTATCTCTGGTTCCCAGTGGCTTATCCTACATGTTTGCTGCCTTCCATGATGAATTGCACTAAAAATTCTCAAGGTTACACACCTGGTTCCCAGATTTTTCAGATCAGGTCCCCTAGATTTGCAACTTCCCATCAGTGTGATTCATCTCATTGTGTCCCACCTTAGAACCCTCTTGCTTTCTCCAGGCATGTTTTCTCTTCCTCCTCCTCTTGTTCTCTCTTGTCTTTCTCCTCCCTCTGTCTAATTCAGCTCTATTTTCTAAACAATGGAGGCGCTAATGGTTCTTATCAGACTCTTGTAACCATTTAATCTTTAAATCTTCAACTATTCATTGTTTTTTAAGTTTTTCCTGTTACAGACTAACTCAGCTCCCCCCTGAAGCTTATCTACTCACTGTCTCTCTTTTTAGTTCCTCCACTCCTTTTTCCTCCCCCTCCCTTCCCTTATTTATTCTTGGATCTGAACTTCAAATGCTCCTGTCATCTGAAGAAGTGGGCTGTGCCCATGAAAGCTCATGATACCATCTACATGTTTTGTTAGTCTTTAAGATGCTACTAGCATATGTGATGCATCTGACGAAGTTGGTCTTTGCCCATGAAAACTTATGCTCCAATAAATCTGTTAGTCTCTAAGGTGCCACAGGACTTCTCATTGTTTATGCAGATTCAGACTAACACAGCTACCCCTCTGATACTAGACTATTTGTTGTTTTTTAAGTTTTTTCTGTTTTCTCTGTCACTTTTTTCTCCTTCATATTCTTCCTCTCTCCTTATTGCTTAACCCCATTCTCTCTACCTTCTTGCCCTGTCTGTCTCTTTCTTCCTCCTCCTGACTTCTCTCTTCCAGATCCTACAGTTCCCTCTTGATTTCACCTCTGCTCTGCTCCCATTTTCTTCCCCATCTCAATCCCATTCAGATCCAAAAACCCCTCAGAGTCCTCTCTTTCCCAGCTAGAAGAAACACCCAGCATGGGGTGAATCCTGACCTAACTGATGTCAAGAGGAGTTTTGCCGTTGATTTCAATGGGGCCAGGATTTCACCTGAGGGGTTTCTCTTCAGAATTTGTATCTGAGTCCAGGCCTCACCTCCTGTTGACCAGTACCTATGACAGAGCCTTCCACAGTGAACACAGAATGCCAACTAAGGTCTAACAACCCCTTTTGACAGACATGGATCGCCGTCCCCAAGAGAGTTGCTTCCTGACTATGGCTTGCATCTTGGACTCACCTGCCCAGTGAATTCCTCACACACAGCCTCGCTCTCTCTTCCATAGCAGCTTGACCTGCCCTGGGAAAACCTCCGGCACACACGGACATTAATGAGGCCGGGGACAGGGGGCCCATAGGTGTATCTGTAACCAGTGGGGTCAAAGAGACACAACATGCTTAGATGGGGAGAAAGAGGCAGGCAGAAGTGGCCTTTGGGGCCCTTTACACTGTTACCACGAGGACTCTGTGCCTATTTTTCCATGACTCAAGTGATGGGGCTGCAACCATTCCCAGGGGGAGGATTCAACTCCATAGCAGACCATTAGGACATGCTGCCTGATAGTTCAGCTCTTCTGCCCCTTAATCAGGTGAGTTTCCCTTTCACCAGCTGCCTCTCATTTAGTCCAAACTTTCTGGTACGGAAGAGCCCAGAACTGTGGACTGGGTTCCCACTGTAGTCTCAGAGCTGTGGGGCCAGAGCTGAACACTGTCTTCCAGCTGGTGCCTCACTAGCACTGCAGAGAGAGGGCTTACTTATCTCCAGCCATTGCTTCCTACAGGACACCCCTTCAGCTCCAGGCACCTCTTCACCCCAAAGCATGAGACACATGGGAGGGTGTTCAGAGGAATACGGGCAAGGAGCTGGAGGGAGGGGTTTGTGAGGAGGAAAGGATGGAGATAAATCTGGTGAGTCTGCTCATGAGGTGGAATGGTGTTAAGAAAGGGGACATTTGGACTGAAGAGAGAAGAAAACCTTAACGACAGGAAGCTGTGCAGGGCTTAGGCTTCGTTTCCTGGGGCAGGGGGAGGAGCCGCATCTCTTGGGATGTTTGAAGCCAGAGCTGCGGGCAGACTAGAGAGCAGGAAACAATCCTGCCCAGGGGTGGAAATGGAGTAAAAGTGACCCAAGGGGCCTCCTCCAGCTCTGGCTTCTGGGCTGCTAGTGGAATGCCAATGATGGGGGAGCAGAAAGAACAGTGACAACTCACAGGCCACAGACAGCTACTTTCAGTTCCTCATCCTGGATGGTGATTTTCTTGGGCATCTTCACCAGCACCTCGAACCTGGGCAGCACTGGGGGGAGAGAAGGGCCAGACGCTGAGCAGCGCGGAGGGAGCACACACGCATCACAGTCACTTCCCCACTGAGTGACAGAACCAGCCTGTCTCCCTGGCACCCGATGCATGGGCCAGATCCTCAGCCTGCTATAAATCACCACTGATGTTCTGGGTACGATAGGCTGCAAGGACAGTGGTGTGAAGAGCGGAGTGGGAGAAAGGCAGAGAGGAGAGGAGTGAAGCAAGTTTCACTGGCAGAACACAGGGGGAGCAACTGTGCCCCTGGCATGCAGCATTCCCATAGGTTGCTCTGCACCCCTACCACAACCTGCACACAACTGATAGGAAATGGGCCACACAAAAATAAAGCTGCATTGTACTGAAACTGAAATCACACCCCAGATCTGGGAGACCCGATGGATAGGCCTTTGCATGAAGACCCCCAACACTCCCTGTGACTCTTGCAGTCTAAGTCATGGGGAGAAAGCCACACACCCGACTCGAAGCTGAGATTGAGCTCTAGTGCAAGAGCTACAAATGGCACCCTAGAAGGAGTTCCTGTTCCACTAAAGCAGTGGTCTCCAAAATGTTTACCTCACATCCCCCATAATCCATGGGCCCCCAAAGCAGGGGCCAGGAGGATGCAGACAAGGTAAAGGAGTGGAGGTTGGGAGCACAAGTGGGAGCAGGGCCAGAAGTGGAGGTGAGGTCAGTTGCCTGGTCCCTGGAGGCAGGGCTGGCAGACGGGCCAAGGCCAGGAGAGGAGATAAATGGTGCTCCTTTCCCTCCTCCATGGAGGCTGGCCTATATCAAAGTTGAACCCTGATGAATGTTCCTCTGCATCCACCTAAGAGGGCATGCCCCATAATTTGCACTAAAGCATCCAGTTTTTCCTGGCCTGTAGCTCAGATAACTCATCACTAAGCTGGACACACTAGATAATCCTAAACTGATTTTTGTGCCAGGAACGCATCCCAGACATTTGTTCTGTCTTCAAACAGTCTCAGCTCCAGCAGGAGTGGGACCCTTCCTTACCATATTCCTCCACAGTAAAGGAATGTTCTAGATTTGTCCCCGACTCCTTCTGTACCACCACATTGTAGGTGCCTTGGATGGGCTCGGAGGTGAGGAGGAAGGAGAGCTGGGTGAGGCCCCCATTTAACTCCACCTCTCGCCACTGGAACACTCGGTTCTTCTGGGGGTCCTGCAGATGAGGAGAGCACAAGGTCACAAGACAGAGTGACTCATACAGGCAAGCTGGCTACATAGTATGAAGCTTCAGAGCAGGGCCATTTCAGTCTAATGTTCAGCAGAGACACAGGAAATACATGATTATTCCTGTGATGGTCTATTTTATATTCTATATGGAAGCAGTCTTAAATATGAATATGCCCAACTGAGACATGCTTTAAGCAAAATATTGCATGTAAGGTATCATTGGAAAGCTTGCAATAGAATGTGTAGATTCTATTTGTATGCATGTACCAGTTCTGTATCTGAAATCAGGAATACTGACTGTAGATTTATGATCATTGTGTTCATGTTGGGAAAAACCTATTTCCAGTCTATCAGGAACAACAATGAAGCAGCTTTAGCCAGAGACAATTGACAATAAAACTATCTCCATGCAGAAGTGCTACAAAGACACGTGTCCATGTCACCTGATGCTGGAATCCATCTTGAATTTTGTACTTTTCTGCACAGGTGTTAGAGAATCAAACAAAGGCTTCCTGCCCTAGGGAAGTTCTATATAAAGCAAGGGAAGTAAATTATGATTGTCCTCATCTGGCTTTACAAACCATCTCCCCACCTCATGGGGATACTTGGAAACAAAAGGACTGTAATGACAGAGGCAGAGGGTACGTCTACACTAGCCCCCTAGTTCGATCTAGGGAGGCTAATGAGGGCGACCGAAATTGCTAATGAAGTGCAGGATTTAAATATCCTGCGCTTCATTAGCATGTTCCCGGGCGGTTGCCATTTTAGAAGTTGACTAGCCCAAAGTAACTGCCCGCGTCTACACGCCACAGTGAAATGGGATTCCGAATTAAAACCCTTAAATGGATTAGCTGTTAAACCTCATTCCAGGAGGAATAACAGCTAATTTGATTTAGGGCTTTAATTCAGAATCCTGTTTCACTGCCGCATGTAGATGCGGGCAGTTACTTCGGGCTAGTCAATTTCTAAAATGGCAACCACCCAGGAACATGCTAATGAAGTGCGGGATATTTAAATATCCCCCGCTTCATTAGCAATTTTGGTCTCCCTCATTAGCCTCCCTAGATCAAACTAGGGGGCTAGTGTAGACGTACCCAGAGAGAACTGCTGGACCCAGGTGAGAAGAACTTTACTTGGAATAAGAACTAGGATGAGAAATTATGATTTGTAACAGATTCTCTTAATGTATTAGGTTTAGTTGGTGTGTTTTGCTTTATTTTGCTTAGTAACTTACTTTGATCTGTCTGCTATCACTTAAAACAACTTAAATCCTACTTTTTATACTTAATAAAATCACTTTCATTTATTAATAAATCCAGTGTAAATATTGTTACCTGGATGGGGGACAAAAACTGTGCATAACGTGCTTCCATTGATAACAGAGGTGAACAAGTTATGGGCTCTTTCTCTATACATTTTATACAAAGCAAGATGGATTTATCTGGGGCTCTGGTCCATTGACTGAGCCTTCCCAGAGCTGAGCAGATCTGGGTTTGTGTTGCTCTGCTCTGCTGTGAGCTGTGACCCCAACTCTGTGCCATCACTAGGGGAGACCTGGCTCAGCAGGACAAGGTGGTGGGGAGCACCAGAGGGCAGGTAGGCAGGTTCAGAGGTAAGATCTGCCCATCAGGTGACACTCTCAAGGGTAACTATGACCAAACCTGTCACAATCTTCCTCTCCTATAGCTGAGAGCAGGGCACTTGGCAGCCAGCTCTGTACTTTCCCACTAGTCTATAAAGATTTGTAATTATGAGAGACCTTTCCAATGAAGTCCTGTGCAATCAGTATGTGATCAAACAACCAGATACCGGCACTGAATCTATTTGATTTCTGCCCACCCCATCAACATGCTCACAACTGCATGGAATGGGCAAGGAGGATGGGAGAGCCAGGGTATGAAAAGTTTGGCAGGATGGGATGGGTTTCCTCTGATCCTGGGAGCTCTCCTGTTACATTTGCAGAGTGAGAACTGGCAATTGGTCTACTGAACAGAGAATTACTCAAATTATCTCAGGCTGAGAAAACATTCCTGCAAAGGTACATGCAAGGCAATGGAAATGCTAATCTGGTTTTAAATATAATGTTGTTTGGGCTGCTGCTCCAGTTCAAGCAGCTAGTGTATCTTTGACAGATATAGCTTATCCCTGTATTAGAAGGGGAATGAGCTATGCCAGCATAAGGCTTTCTTTACACTTCCAGGTAGAAAGTGCTGCAGTAGCAGTGATTTAACACGGCCATGAGTCCCATGCACGAAGAGTTCTCAGCGCGCTCTAGGTAAACCACCTCCACAAAGAACATTGCTCCAAGAGCTGGGAGCCTATTTTCACTCGCACTTTACAGCGCTGCAACTTGATGCCCTTGTGGAGGGAGGAGGGGTTCATATCCCTGAGTGAGAAAGTTACAGAGCGGTAACTTGCCAGTGCAGACAAGGCCTAAGGCACCTCTATGCTGGTATAACCATGCCCACGCTAGCATAATTATTTTGCTATGAAATCACACCCCTGACTGACAGCTAAACTGGAATGAAATTGGCATGCGGACCCAGGCTCACTTTGACAAAGACCCTTGTCAGCCTCCTTTAAAGAATCTAAAAAACCCAGAAAAGGCGCATTTTCCCCCTTTACAGGCCATGTTCCAATATGTGCTGCAGCCAAGGACTGAAATCTCTGATCCAGGGCTGAGCTGCCGGAGACCTGACACCCAGGGGGAAAACAGAACTCTGTCTCCTGCTCCCCCAGACTTCCCCTTGCCTCCCTGCACCGAGGCCCCTAGTCCCGCACTATCTGTTCCCAATGGACACCACACTCACTCCTGCTCTGCTGTGGAGCACAGGAGTCTCCCTGTCCCTGCAGCCACTACCAGCTTCCAGCTTGCAGCTGTGGGAATGAAAACAAACGTGCTACTTACCTTGATGAAGACCAATGGAAACTGTGGGGAGAACAGGGAGAAGCAGAGTCAGAAAGACAGGTCAGACATGGCCTGAGCTCATTTGTCCTGCTCAGGGGATTTCTGCAGCTCCCCTGCATTCCCCTCTGCCCCGTTACTCAGTGAGAAACTCCAGCAGGGCCTTCTAATGCTTTACAGCCCGAGTTGGTCAGTTTAACACAGCAGTGAAATCAAACATTTTGTTCTGCATTTAGGGGGTTCAGGGCAAACATTTCAAAATCACCCAAATGCCTCATTAGCATTTTCCTAACCAATTGGGGTGCTGAGGCCCAGAGCCAAAGGGACTTGGGTGTCTAACGCCCATTGATTTCAGTGGGAGTCAGGCACCTACATCCCCTTGCAGTTCACACCTTAGGAGCCAAAGAGCCACTGGCTGTCAGTGAGACTCGGGGGCAGATTTGTAAAGGTGTTTAGGTACCTAACAATTCAGACAGGCACCTACTTGAATTTCCAAATGCTGAGGTACCTAGTTCCCACCACAGCCAATGGGCGTTAGGCTCCTAACCTACCTATGTGCTTTTGAAAATTCCTCTTGGTGCCTAAACTTATGTCTGTAGGCACCTCAGCCCTTTGGCAATGTGGCCCAGAGTGCCCAGGTCACTTCTGCAAACAGGACTTGGGTTCTAAGTCACTGAGGCACTCTGGAAACGTGACCTCAGGCATGCAGCTGTTTGGCAAAGTGGCTGGTTTCCAGGTGACAACTGAATTCTCCATGTCCTGCTCTGCAGCATTAGGCAGGGCCTGCTGCTGGGATGTCTCCTCAGGGAGTCCTGCTCCTGCACACAAACTCGCAGCGAGGTTGTGGGGTGGGAAGGTGTCAGCGAGATCACAGTGTACAACGTGCAGGAAGGTGTGGCAGAGCCAGGTCTTGAGGCCCAGTCAAATGCCTCACCGTTAAGACAGAAGTGGTCTACTCAGGGCCTGAGTCACTGCTGCCCACCCCGGTGCTGTCACTCACCCCAGTGCAAAGTGGGGCACCCAGCGACCATTCTCAGTGGGCAACATTTATGCCCACTTTGCTCTGGTGTCAACGATGCTGCAGGGTGCACAAGACTGGGGAATCGGGCACTTAGAATGTTCCTAAAGCCACCACTGAAAGTCTCTGATTCCCAGTCCAATCACATGGAAGAGCTCAGTGTTTAATTTGAACCAGGGCCTGCCAGCGCTGAGCTCCAGCACCTCTAGGCTTGTCCATTCATAGTCCTGACACTTCTGGGTTTGCTGTGTCAGTTATGAAAGGAATAAAAGAAAAAAAAACGCACACACTCTTGAGCCTCAACACCTCTTTAATTACAAATTAAGTACTGGAGAAGCCAATTACTCCAATCTTACTCTGCACCTTTAACTTCAGTACAGTGATCTTTTGCCCGAGGAGATTTGTTTGCCCTTGCATTCATTTCCTCTTCCCCAAAATTGTATTTTATATGTTCAGAGGGTCCATAAGAATGCCCAAAACAGAGGATTATGATTAAGATGTAACATAGCAGATAGAGGGAGGTTCTTAGCTCCACCAACTAAGAGACTAAAACATGCACCGTTCTTTCAATCTTTCCTTACAGATCAAAGTTTTGAAAACTCTTATAATTTTTGTTGCTCTCCTAGATCCTAGCAGAACAATTTTTACTCCCTGCTCCAGAGACAAGATGAATCTCCTTCCCAAGTATTGGGGAAGAAAACACTGACAAGATTTTTTAAATTCCTCCTTGAAACTCTGGTGATCAGATGGTTAACATCTCTGGACAAAAACTGGAGGCATTATTGGATAAAGTTAATATGATTCCTGTAAATGGAATAAGTGTGGGGACATTATACATATATTTCATCAAGAACACTGCCAGCAGTTGATATTATTCTCCTTGTAGTTAATTTGTCATTACAGGGATTTTTTCATACTTCCTCTCCCAGACAGTGACCATCATCTCTCTCTGTAGTTACAAACAATGTGCTCTTTCTAGGGAGAATTGTATTACCCCTGGGTGAGGATGCCTTAATTACCCTTTGGGGACAATATGGTTATAAAGACTAAACCTCACTCTAGGATTATCTAGGAGACGGGAAGACTCTGATGTGAGATTTCTCAGAGATACCATTATAAAGTGTTTGAGTGTGTCTCACATTTGTGAAGTGTATGAATTGCCATATCAGAAAAAACAAGAATATCTTAGATTCTTGAGAAAGGGTTTTGAAGCAGCAGCTAAAGCTAAACAGTCTTCCACATTTTGGAATACGGTGGCCACAGGTTCTGGTATATATACCCCGAGGCTGTCGACACTGCTGTTTTTTTTTTTTTTTTCAAAAAAGGTACGCAAATTGCGAACCGCAATTTGCATACCTTTTTCTGATTTTTTTTTCAGAAGAGGCTTTTCCGACATTTGGTCCATCTACACAGGCCAAATGTCAGAAAAACTCCCTCTTTTGGAAGAGCCCTTATTCCTTATAAAATAAGGAAAACAGGGCTTCCAAAAGAGCGTGCCTGCTCTTCCAAAAAAAATTTCAGAAGAAAAGACGTGTTCCCTGGACATGGCGGAGTTTTTCCAGGATACCTCTGGTATCCCAGAAAAACTCTGTAGTGTAGACATAGCGTAAATGATGAACCACATATTAATCATGAAGCTTGGATAGTATATTATGGCCAGGTTTTTAATGATTCCTCTCAACCAGTTTTTCTAATTATACCATAGTTGATCCAATGAGGAATCCTCTTTTTGGTTTACTATTCTGTTCTTCAGGACAGTACAATGAAGTACATGCATTAATTTTAGCCCAGAAATGGAAAAAAGTTCCAGAAGAAGATTTTTTCCAAGATAAGTATTTTTAGGAGAATTCTAATTAGCAGTCCACCATTTTGGCTAAATTATTTACTGCCATTAACCATACTAGATGAACTCCCTCTTGCTGGAAGTCCAGTTCTTATTTTTTAAAAAGGGAACAGAAAGAATCCTCCTTCATGCAGATCTACTTACTACAGGTTTTTATCATCTGGACTTGAAATATGGGCTTTCGAGGCTAATGTAATAGGCAAGGACTCCAGCTTTAGGTCTGGTAGAGCCACATTGGATAAGTGTTTTATCTCATATCATTTATAAATATAATGTGGTTAAGGATACTAGTTTATATGCTCCTCCTGTATCTAAAGATGGCATTTGATTTGATCAACCAAGATGAACTTTGGGCAAAATTAAAAAGGAAAGGTACTGATTTAAGACTTTTGCATAGTTTTGCAGCTCTACACCAGTGCAAAATAGTTAGGATAAGAACTAAAGCCTTTGGAAAATATACAAATGTGTGAGTACACCAGCTTTGTTTTCCAGGGTCTCTTCTTTTTAATTTATATATTAATGAGGTGGTCGATGTTGTAAAGGAAAATAAATTCTCTCCATTGCATTTAAGAGAGATCCAATTCAGTGTTTGTTATATGCTGATGATATGGTTGTTATTACAATACCCAAGAGGCCTCCAATGGTTATCCTCTTGTTTTTTCCTCTTATTGTAACTCTTGAGCCTAGTTCTCAATTATAATGAGCCCAAAGCCATGATTTTGGGGATGAACCAGTTGCAAACTGAATGGAAGATAGAAAGCTACAAGTCTCCGCTTTTACTTTATTAGGGATAGAGTTTCATCATTTGAGCCACTGGTCGCCTTACCATGAAAACCTAAGACAAAAGGTCCTTAATTCTGCCCAAGAATTCTGCTCTATCTGCTCACATGTTGGGAACAGAATTGGCCCAGAGCTAGGAATCTTTGATGCAAAAACATAATATTGCACATGCTCTATGTGAGGGGGGGGAGGCAATAATTTTTGGTGGGGTACACTCCAAGAATGTGGAAGGTGGTCAAGGCTGCACTCTTCCATATTAATGGAGGAGATGTGGGGTCTGGGATGGAGGTTGGGTGCAGAAGGGAGCTTGCAGTAAGGAACTGGGGGGCAGGAGAGGGTGTAGGATCTGGGAGGGAGTTTGGGTGAAGGAAGCAATTGTGACCTGGGTTAGGAGACTAGGGTGCTGAGGTTTGGGTTGTGACCTGGGGCAGAGGATTGGGGTGCAGGATCTGGGAAGGGATGTGGGGGCAGGAGTGGCAGCAGAGAGTTTGGGTTATGTGGGGTAGGAGGGCAAAGGGTTGGGGAGCCAGAGGCAGGCTCTGGACCCAAGACTTGCCTGCTTGACTCCCAGCCAGCAGCCTTCTCAAGCATACTCCCTGCCCCTGCACTGGCTGCAGGGGCCATGTGGTTTTAGAACAGCTATAAGCCAGGGGAAGGGCGGGGGGTGGGGGGAGGGTGCTTCACAAGCTGCCAGTTGACAACAAACAGGTCCCATTGGCTGGAAACCAGCCAATGGGATTGTGCTGGAGCAGGAGCAGCACATGAAGCCTTTGCACCCTCCTCTGGGCTCACATAGAGCCTGCCCAAAGCTGCGGACTAGATCTAGCAGCTTGGTGGGGGGGGGGTGAATCCAGCCCAAGGAGGCTACTTTGCCCAGGCCTGCTCTATGAGTTTCGTATGGGGCTAGATTTCAGCCTTAGAGATCAAAGTAATTTTTTGAGGAGACTTATGATTTCCCCAAATTCTGCCCCTTTTGTTTTTATGTGCTAAGGGGAATGTTTTTCCTGTAAAGTCATAAAGCTTGTATTGCTTTTGTTAATTTTTGCTTCATTTTTGCCTTCAGGAGATGTAGAAACAACCTGTGTACTCCATATTGCCATGATAGAAGACCCTCCAAATTATTAGAGTTAGGCTAGATTTGTTTCTAATACTCATTTTTTATAACTTTTAAGCAATATAATTCGCTACTCAAACAGAGAGTGGCAAATATTACCCAACAAGGAGATCTGGCTATGATTCAAAGTTTGTCTTTTGTTTATCTACTTTGAAGATGTCTCTTGTTTGACTGAATTATCAAATCCTCATTTCTGTAAGGGATATACTTAATTAAGATTCCAAACCAGGAAAACTGCTGTTCTTACAGATAGATATGGAAACGTTCATTCACATCTTCATTTTTGCCCTGTAAAAGATTCACCTCATTTTTCTGAGTTTAGAATTTATCAGCTTCTGAGAACATGGTGGATTGTACCTCTTTGATATAAAAAGAAATTATCACCATGTCAAAAGATAATACTTTCAGTTTTTTCTCTGTCCGTGATAGTTATCATATTGGTGGCAATTTTTTGTGCCAAGGAAGAGGTATTTTATTAAGTTCTGATTGACATTTTAAGGTAGTATATGTTTTATATTAATGTTACTCTTGTAGACTGTGTACATTTTTATTTCTGTATTTACAAAAGGCTTATGACATGATTTAATACAATTGAGTCTAGCTAGTTTTACAGTACAATAAAGCACGATTCATACTATGTCATAAAGGGATATATACTGTCCCAGGTACCCTCTGGCAATGAAGCTGAATGCGGTGCAAATCATGGTAGAATGTGACCCTTATGAAGACAATGTGGGGAGTCAGAAGGGATCACTTGCTTTACAGAGTTGCTCTCATGGCTCTAGATGGATATTAAAAGAAATAAGATCCTCGGGAATCACAAGGGACTTAAAAGGGACACCATCAGCACTCACCAACTCAGCCATGGACACTGATGAGTGTGATCAGACCTACCTTCTCATTGAGGGGACGGAAGTCTTCATCCAGAGAGACGATCCGAAATAGAACTGTGGAGACATGATGGAGAGAGCAAGAGATTCTCACTATGAAAATTGCAGCTGTTCTATCAGGCATCAGTCATTGAGGCAGGGGCTGCGTGCATGCCTGGCCCAGACAGAGTGACCAGTGGGCACATGGCAGGGTTGGATGCATGCACCACACTCCCCAGGCTTGTGACTGGCAGGAGGGATGGAAGGAAGGCAGGTTTCCAGCCTGCTGTACTAACTTGGTGACGAGTTGTGGGGTCTGAGGAGGCAGGGAGGATTCCCCACCTCATAGACTCATAGACTTTAAGGTCAGAAGGGACGATTATGATCATCTAGTCTGACCCCCTGCACAGTGCAGGCCACAGAATCTTACCCACCCCCTCCCAGAATAATCCTCTCACCTATATCTCAGATATTGAAGCCTTCAAATACTTTGAAGACCCCAAGATGCAGAGAATCCTCCAGCTGTGATCTGTACCCCATGCTACAGAGGAAGGCGAAAAACCTCCAGGGCCTCTGCCAAACTACCCTGGAGGAAAATTCCTTCCCGACCCCAAATATGGCGATCAGCTAAACCCTGAGCATGTGGGCAAGACTCACCAGCCAGACACCCAGAAAGTTCTCTATAGTAACTCCTATCATCCCTCCATTGACCTATTTACCACTGATAATGAATGGTCAATTAGTTACCAAGATCATGTTATCTCATCAAACCACCCCCTTCATAAACCCATCTAGTTTAATCTTGAAGCCAGATAGATCTTTTGCCCCCACTACTTCCCTTGGAAGGCCATTCCAGAACCTCACTCCTCTAATGGTTAGAAACCTTTGTCTAATCTCAAGTCTAAACTTCCTACTAGCCAGCTTATATCCATTTGTTCTTGTGTCCACATTGGTATTAAGCTTAAATAATTCCTCTCCCTCCCTGGTATTTATCCCTCTAATATATTTAAAGAGTGCAATCATGTCCCCCCTCAGCCTTCTTTTGGTTAAGGTAAACAAGCCAAGCTCCTTGAGTCTCCTTTCATAAGACAGGTTTTGCATTCCTCGGATCATCCTAGTGGCCCTTCTTTGTACCTCTTCCAGTTTGAATTCATCCTTCTTAAACATGAGATACCAGAACTGCACACAGTATTCCAAATGGGGTCTCACCAATGCCTTGTATAATGGCACTAACACCTCCTTATCCCTACTGGAAATACCTCGCCTAATACATCCCAAGACCGTATTAGCCTTTTTCACGGCCATGTCACAATGGCGGCTCATAGTCATCCTGTGATCAACCAGGACTCCGAGGTCCTTCTCCTCCTCCGTTACTTCCAACTGATGTTTCCCCAGCTTATAACTAAAATTCTTGTTATTAATCCCTAAATGCATAACCTTACACTTCTCACTATTAAATTTCATCCTATTGCTATCACACCTGATTCCCTGTACCTGTTTGTCCTGGTTTGTAGATGGGCTTGTCTGTCTGGACAAAGACCAGGCTCTCTGAGTTCTTGACCAGTACCGATTTCCGGCTCCTGAACTCCAGCGTCGGCCCCTTCACTAGCACCGTGAGAAACGCTGCTGCTGAGCTACTGGACTTTGGAACCTGGAGAACAGCAAAAGAATCCCAAGCACTGCTACAGGCTGGGGACTGACTGGCCAAGCAGCAGTTTGGCAAAAAAGGACCTGGGGATTCCAGTGGATGAGAAGCTGGATATGGGTCAACAGTGTGTCCTGCTAGCTAAGGCGGCTAATGCCACTAGGGCACTAATTAGGGTGCATTAGTAGAAGCATTGCCAGCAGATGTAGAGAAATGACTATTCTTCTCTCTACTTCCTGAAGTGTAGACAGCACCAAAAGTGGAGTTAAGGTACTTCAACTTCAGCTATGCAATTAACATAGCTGATGTTGCTTATCTTAACTAGACTTTGTCCTGTAGTGTAAACATACCCTTAGTAACTATTAATCTTGTCTGAAACTCTGCACAATTGTGTGGTGTGAGTGGAGGATGTGTAAGTGTGACAGCCCTTACAAATGCCCAGATGATCATGAAGTAGGAACCTTGAAGATAACCAGGAAACAGCCATTGTGTCTGAGGCTGAATTAGCAGCCATTGGTGAACCCTGGAGAAAGGCGGAGACACCACTCTCCCCGCCCTAGAGTAAGACACAAGGCTAGGAAATCTGACAATCCCCATCAAAGGATAACTCTGGAGAACACAGATTAACACCTCCTAAGGATGGATGGTTGCAGCAAGACACTGCAACACCCCCAGACTCCAATGGAAATTGACATGTATAAAGTGGGGATCTCTTGCTGTTAGAACTCTGGGTTTAGTCCTGCAAGCCAAGCCTCAGAGGAGCCCTGAACTGTGATTGACAAGAACACGACTCCTCACTCAGTCAGTCTCGTCTGGCCGGTAAGACTGGCTACCGTGTGCATGTAAGAGATCCCATGTGCGTCTTATAAGCTGTCACAGAGTGTGGGGGAGCCACCAGGCCCTGCACCCCCATCCAGAGCCAGACATGACTCTCAGCCAGCAAGTAGAACAGAAGGGTTATTTGTTGACAGGGACACAGTGCAGCACAGACTTCTTGTTACAGGAACCAGGAGTAGTCAGTACAATCCATCTTGGGGGAAAAGGGGCCCAGAGTCAGGAGTCTGGGCCCCCAATTGGCCACCCCAAGCCAGGTAGGCTCCCTTCTCACCAAGCTAGCTGAAAAATTAACTCGCACCCCCAGCAGCTCCTTACCCAGCCCTCTTGGCAGCCCCACCTCCTGCTGTGTTGTGCTTCCCAGCCAAAGTGTCACCTGATTGAACCCTCCACCTAGCTCAGGTGTCTGGATGGCTTGGGCCATTCCCTACATGCCTTCCCTCAGGAGTCCCTCCCTGCCCCTTCCCCCCCCCCAGATCCCATTCCCCACTGGGCACCACACACAGTCACTGCAGAGCAGCACAGGCCAGTAGGAGTCACATACAGCATAACAAATAGTGAATGCAAAACCAGAGTGAACACTGTGGCTGCAAAAGCCACAATCCCCACTACATCACATATGCATAACACCAGCCCCCCTAGACACACCTTGCCTCAGTGACCCACTGCCAGTCATCTAACCCCTTACCTCAGGGACAATCTGAAATGGCCACTCATCATTGGCAGGGGTGTGTGGACCTGCAGACTTTGCCTACCTTGGCTGCCTCCCCATGGCCCTAGTAGCCTCAGGCCTTGCAGCCTGGGAACTCTCCTGGCCAGAACTTTCCCCAGCTCTGCCTGCTTTCCACCAGCCCTGCTCTAACTACAGCCCTAGTATTCCCAGGGTCCACAGCCAGGGAGCAAGGCCAGGCCAGAGGTCCACAGCTCTGCCTGACTCTTCCCAGCTCTGCTCTGGCCCACCCACCTCCCAGAATCCAATAGGCCCAGCACTGATCTGTCTCAGGAAACCACCAGCTTCCCTGGCAGCTAGGTCCCTCCTGCCCTGCAGCTAGAGTAAGAGTACATCTTTTCTCCTTCCTCCAGCAGGAAGGAGCTGTAAGAGACAGAGACTCTTATATTATACAGCCCCAGCTGGACCCTCACTGGCTGTCTCTGTTTCAGCTGCTTGCTCCACAGCTCCAGCCTTCATCCTGGGGTGGGTTTTACCCTTAAAGGGCCAGTGCAGAGCAGATGCCCCGTCACACAAGCCTTTTGTTATCTAATCACCCTACCTCCCTCTGTTTATAAACAAACTCCCTGCCCCATTGGGAGGAGCACAAACTCTGCTGAAGTGAAGAGCTGCCTCTGGGGGCTAGGGCATGTGCTTTAAGCAGACCTCAAGTATGAAATCCGGGGGTACAAACTTCAGGAGGAGGTAACAGCACCCCTTAGCCTCCCCACCTCTGCCAACAGAGCCAGCCACACTGCAGCCGGTAGCACAGCATCTCCCAGCCGGAGCTGGGCACGGAGCGCCATACTGACTGAAGAAGCGCACTCCAAATGAGTCACCCACTGCACAGCCGGCAGGAACGGAGGTTTCCTTTGAATGTTTCTGACCGGAGGCTGCTGCCCGCTGTGGTTTCTGATGGTGCCTGGCCTTGCAGGGGTTTGTCCTGTCACTAACTTACAGACTCGGGTCACAAGCCCCGTGGGGGTCAGATACTCACAGTGAATGGGACGCACTTGAAGACGTCTTTCCCGGTCACCACATCTGCAATCAGACTCCGGTTCTCCCCTGCATGCTCTAGCGTGGCGCTCAGTGTCACAGACTCGTTCAGGTGGGTCAGCTGGATACAGACCTTTTCGGGGACCTTGGTGTGGATCAGAAAGGGCACGAGGACCATGTACTGCCTGGGAAGGGAAGGGCAGGGTCAAAGAGGCAGGGCTGGGGGATGGAGAAGGCGTGGAGGGAAGGGCATGGGCTAGGGGGACAGCCGAATCCTGACCACCCATCCAAACTGCAATTCATGCACACAGGACGGGGAATTGCATTTGGGGTTTGTAACACGCAACGCGCCTGTCTGCTCAGCCAGCTGGGCACCTGGCACCCCCCTGGAGTGAAGGAACTCGTTCTACGCCACCCTTGTGTGCTGCCCAAGGGCAGTTTGCTCAACCTTCCGGCAGGTGTGGGGCAGCTTGGGAAGCTCCAGGCATTACCTGATTTCTGTGTATCCCACAGCCCTGTACTGAGGCTCCCAAATCTTATCCAAGCATCCAGGAGGGAGCTCATCTGAAATGCTTGTGCCCCCCCTGGAGACTGGCAGCTCATACTCAGGCATGTGGCTCTCACCTCCTCTCCCACAGTCTGTCCATCTGGGCATGTCACCTGCTGCCCGCAGTGAGGGAGGGATGCAAACGCTGTGTGGGGCCTGGCCTCTGAACGTAGGGAACGGCCGTCCTGCTGAAGGGGCGCATGGCCCAGTGCAAGCGGCTTTAGCCAGGCAACTCATTGCTGTTCCTGCGTCTCCAGTGACATGCTGTGTGCTGTTGAACATGTGGCAGTGGTGCTCTGTGCCTCAGTTTCCCCATTTCTGATATGGGGATCCTGAAAATGCTGTTTATGCCCCCATTTAATGTGCATGGCGATCTTTCGATAAAATGTGCCAGGTACGTTGAAATGTTAATGAGGACTTTGCCCAGGCTGGCTCGCCCCTTGCCAGCAATGACCACAGTGGACCCAGGTGAGCTATAGGAGAGCTGCCCAGCCGTGGCTGCAGCCTGCCGACTCAGGGCAGAGACAGCGGTAGAGAGCCATGCTGGGAGACGGACTTGCAGCAGCATGAAGTTCCCTGGACCGCCCACCGGCCTGCTGCTCCTTTGCTTAGCCAAAATTTCAAATGGACAAAGTCAGGTCGGAGCAGCCGTCACCTGGCCCCGATGAAATTCCATTTCACCTTTGCTAGGCCTGAGCCAAAGCCCACAGGAGTCTATAGGGCTCTCCATTCGCTCCCCGGGCTTAAGATTAAGCATGGAGTGATGTTCTCTCTACTTTCAATCTCGGCCAATAAGGGCTGGGGGCTGACTCTCCTCTGCTTGGCACCTGGTGCAGAGTGAGCCCAAAGGGGGCACAAAATGTGTGGTTCTGCTCTGGTGGCCTTTGACATCAAATCTGCCCTGCTGTAAAGGAGGAGCAAGGCTGTGGGGAATCAGGGCCCGTGTTTAGCACTGCCAAGTGTCCTGCTTTGTGTGCGACCCATTCGGCAGAGAACAGAAAACCCTGTATGCTAACGAAACCAGACACTGCACCAGTGCTAAATTTGTGCTGGACTTGCCAGGCTGAGCCCTGGCACCTCTGGGCTTGGGAATTGATAGCACCAGCACCTCTGGGGTTGGGAATTGATAGCCCCAGCATTTCTGGACTTGCTGCATTAGTTAGGAATGTAAAAAAGTTTCTTGAGCCTCAGCACCTCTCTCAGTACAAATTAAGCAGTGCATGTGCTTCTCCCTTGGGGGGTGGGGAGGATGACAGAATGACCAACACATGACAGTCACATTGCTTGAAACTCTACTGGCGGGCATGCTGACACTTCAGTGAACAGCACTTCAGAAGCTGGCTTCCTGATTTCCCAGGAGGTG
This sequence comes from Pelochelys cantorii, assembly GCA_032595735.1. Lineage (NCBI taxonomy): Eukaryota > Metazoa > Chordata > Testudines > Trionychidae > Pelochelys > Pelochelys cantorii. The sequence goes on from CM064326.1 coordinate 212,493,088, forward strand.
CTGGCTCTTGCTCCTTCCTGCCCCCGCCTCTTCCCATCCCGCTTCACCACTTCCTGCTCCTGCCCCACCCCTTCCCCCAAAGGGTGCCTCATTGATGACTGGTGCCTCCCCACAACAGGGAGCATGAGCTAAAGGGGAGGTCAGTGTTTCCCCTTGCCATGCCCATCCCCCAGACCCAGCCTGGGGCCACCAGGATCTCCCCACTCCACATGAGCCCACATTATCTGCTGCTCTCCCTGGTGGATGGGAGGCCAGGATGGGGCCACTGGCCCTTTCCAGTTGCTACTCTGCAGCCAGGCAGCTGCCTGGGAGATCCTGGCTGGGGAAGCAGTTCTTACACCCTGCCTGGGATTGGATGCCAGGGACCGTCTGAGTGAGCTGGAAATGTGCTGGGAGGAGGCTCACTTGCCCTCTAGCCAAGCTCTGGAGCCCAAGCCAAGAGGGGACACTACCTCCCCAGCCTGGCTCACTCGAGCAGCCTCCAGCCAGGGCTGCAGAGCAGCATCCCAGCATCTGAAAGTGTCTGGTCCTGAACCTTCCACTCCCCTGCATCTGGGGTTATCCCCCCGATGAGTCACCCAGGCCCCAGTGTGCCTGGCCCCAACTTTTCCTGTCCTGTTCTGCCTTTCCCCCTCTTCTTCCTGTCCCCTGCCCCCCACCAGTCCCCCCCACCACCACACACCCCTGAACAGCTGTGTGTGCGGGTGGGAGGCACTTGGAGAGGAGGAGAGGCACTGGGGTGGGGTGGGGATGAGAGGAGGGACACGCCAGAGGGTATGAGCATCCACGGAGTCAGCGCCTACAATTAACACAGTAGGGGTACGGCTACACTAGCTCGTTAGTTCGAGCTAGGTAGGGTAATGAGGGCAAGCGGAGTTGCAAATGAAGCCCGGGATTTAAATATCCCGGGCTTCATTTGCATGTTCCCGGGCGCCGCCATTTTTAAATCCCCCTTAGTCCGAACTCCGTGCCCGCGGCTACACGCGGCACGGACTAGGTAGTTCGAATTAAAGATCCTAATTCGAACTCCCGTTACTTCTCATTCCACGAGGGGTAACGGTAGTTCGAATTAGGATCTTTAATTCAAACTACCTAGTCTGTGCCGCGTGTAGCCGCGGGCACGGAGTTCGGACTAAGGGGGATTTAAAAATGGCGGCGCCCGGGAACATGCAAATGAAGCCCGGGATATTTAAATCCCGGGCTTCATTTGCAACTCCGCTTGCCCTCATTACCCTACCTAGCTCGAACTAACAAGCTAGTGTAGCCGTACCCTATGAGATCATCAGTGAGTAGCTGAATTGTAGGAAGGCAGCAGGTACTTTCCTGCAGTTGCTCCTGGGTTGCTAGAGGCAGCGGTGGCATTTCCTGAGCAGGCAGCCTGGTGTCCCCTCCTTCCCTGATGGGTCATAACAAGCAGCCTGGAACTAATGGCAGAGCCATTTTGGGAGGGAGAGGGGAAGTGCAGCCCCACACGCTGGGATGCTGCTCACTCTTCCTACCCTTCCCCTCATTAGCAGGGAGCGAGGGGGGTGTACACAGCATTCCTCTCATTGCTGGCTGGGGAACACAGGGGCAAAGAAGTGAGCGACACAAACTGTGTACTTCCTCTTGCTCCCCGGTAGTGAGGGAAGGGGAAAAAGAGCAAGGAGCTTCCCGGTACAGGGAGTTTTAGCCCCCTCTGCCCTCCCAAAATGGAGTCCTTGCCTGTGGCTGGGGTAGAAGCAGAAAGTGAGAAACCCTGGTTCCCCTTCACCTACTCCCCCCAGTACAATCCCCCCAGCCACAGTGAATGAGCAACCCAAAGCACCTCTGGAGCTCCAGTCCAGCAGGCTTAACACCCAGCATCAATAACACTAGCAGCTCCGCCACAGACACACTTGAGCACTTGATATCCCAGCCAAAGCTGTCAGATTATGCGCAGCTTCCTGGAGAACATGAACTCTCCTTTCCCTCCACTAGCTTGGGCAGGGTGTGTCGACTAAACTAGGCATATATACAACACACTCCTATGACAGTTACTTCATTAAACAGTTTGCATAATGCCTCCTAGAGCAAAAGAAAACTGGTGACTGTGCCTCACGTTCTGTTCTTCTTCTGCCCTCTCAGCCTGCGTGAACTTTACCTTAGACTGAGGGAACGAGACTGGACAAAAGTCAGGTCTCATGGGCATGTTTACACAGCAGGGCTAAACTCAAAATAAGATTTGCAACTTCAGCAATGCTGATTGCGTCACTTAAATCGAAATAGCTTATTTTCATGTTTGGCACTGTCTACACAGCAGTTATTTGAAAAAGAGCACTCTTCCCCTGACTTCCCTTACTCCTCATACAAAGAGGGTTACAGGAGTCGGAGTAAGTAGTCCTCCATCTCGACATTATTTTGACATTATGTCAAAATAACTGCGTGTGTGTAGACGCGGACTGTGTTATTTCGGAATAACAGTGCTATGTAGACACAGCCTGTAAGACAGATGGAGAGAGAAGAGCTGGGCCTCTCCTGTGCAGCACGATGTAACCAAATGCAAAAGAGCAGCTGCTTTTGCTGCAGAGAGAGCACATCTCATCCTTTAAACGTGCAGGGCACAGACAAGCCTGACCAAATAGAAGCTACTTGCTCACAGTAGAATAAAGCTGGGTGAAAAAAGTCTGATGAAACTGTTTTCTGTCAGAAAGCGTTGTTTAGTCAAATGGAACTTGTTGAGTTTGACCAGTGCCCGGTAGAAAAATGAGAAGACAAATTGTTTCAATTATTTTCATTTTGATAACATCAAAATGTTTTATTTTGATTTTAATACTATGCTGTATTATAACATATACTAGCCAATAGCCCATCATAAGACAGGATTTTCGGGTCTCTCCTCCACGTCCATCTCTCTCTCCCCCTTTCTCTCTCAGCTCTCCTCCGCCTTCTGCCTCTCTCTCCATCTCTCTCTTTCTCTTCTCCTCCCCCTCCTGCCTCTCACTCGGGGGACCACGGAGCCCAAATGGCCATTTGGGCTCCACGCTCCCTGTGCAGGAGCAAGCAGCACAAGCGGCTGTTTGGGCTCTGTGCTCCCTGTGCTGCATGGGGAGTGTGGAGCCCAAACGGCCGCTAGCGCCTCTTGCTCCCGCGTGGTGACCCGGTTGAGCGGCGCAGAAGTCAGCCAAGCGCCACGGCGGAAGGCGAAGGGGGGCGGGGTGGTGACGTTCATGGCCAGGGGGCAGGGCCTGGAGCCGCTGTCACGCCGCACATCACTGCCCCGCCCCCCTTCACCTCCCGCCGTGGCGTTCAACTGACTTCTGCGCCGCTCAGCCGGGCCACCGCGGGGGAGCAAGCGGCCGTTTGGGCCCCGCGATCCCCATGCAGCACGGGGGTGCTGCATGGGGACCGCGGCGCCCAAACAGCCGCTTGTGCCGCTTGCTCTCCCGCGGCGGCCTGGCTGAGCGGCGCAGAAGTCAGCCGAGCACCATGGCGAGAGGCGAAGGACATGCCTCAGGCAACGGTACCGCCCAGACGCAACAGCCAACATTTCAGTGTTACAGAGTCACAGACATTGGGCTACTATATATATGATATTTTACATTATAATTATTCAGTATTATCATAAAAATGTTGTGACATTATCAAAATGAAACATTTCTATATTTCTGAATAAAAGTGTTCTGGAATTTTCTGGAATTTTCATCTTCCCAAAATTTAAACTACAAGCTCCAACTTGGAATGAAAGCAAATTTTAAAATATCAGGCTTTCTGGTGATAGTTCCGTTTCCCAGGCAGCTATAAAACTGTCTCCCTATTCTGTATTTGTATAAAGCCAAGCACAGTGCAGGGCCCTGGTCCATAAGGGGGTTGGCACTGCTGTGTCACACACAAACAATTGGGTTCCATTGGGTTAAGAGACCTGACATTGGAATTATGGGACAGGATCCATCCCCCACTGAAGCAGGGCAGTGAGAACTGCACCTGCTCATCTACACCAGTGAGGAGGGGTGCTGCACCAAGGAGAAGTGGGTGTGCACTGGAGGGCAAATACTTTAATCTATGCTGAGTTCCATTCAAAAAAACATTCTGTGCCCATCGACACGGCTAAAGGGATACTCTGAGTATGCCCGGCTCCTGGCTGTCTTTGGCTACACCCCCTCTTCACCCATCCCAGGGGAATTGGTCATTCCAGCAGAATGTGCCATTGCCAGGGTCGGTGCTGACAATGGAATCTAGGTCACAGACTCTTTGGAACAAAGCACCCTCTATGGTTGCCAAGGGAAGCAACTGGCTTTAAAGAGGAGAAAAGAGAAACACTTGTCTGAGCCCTCACAGGCAAGGGAACTAGGGCTCATTCCCAAAGGCACCACTAAGCAGCTGGAACATTGCCCACAAGCCACAGAGAGAGCCAAACACGTGTATATGGCTAGGTAGAGATATATCCAGAGAGAGCTGTATGAGTGCTTCAGATTAGACTAGAGCAGGGGGCTGCAGGGCAGGACTGAGGGGCTTTGGCAGGGTTGTGAGGGGAGCCCAGGACTGGAATAGCAGGGGGGCTGCAGGGCAGGGCTGAGGGGCACTGGCAGGGCTGTGAGGGGAGCCCAGGACTGGAATAGCAGGGGGGCTGCAGGGCAGGGCTGAGGGGCACTGGCAGGGCTGTGAGGGGAGCCCAGGGTTTGAATAGCAGGGGGCTGCCGGGCAGGACTAAGGGGCACTAGCAGGGCTGTGTGGGGGATGAAGGAAATAAAAGAGAAGACAGCACCAGCCTTCTCTGCATGAGCAGCTTACGGTTCGGTGGTGGGCGCGGTGCCTCCGGGGAGGAGGAAGAGGAGCAGGAGGAAGATGCTCGGGCCACCCAGCAGCTTGTCCTTCCCCATGGTGCAGCGTGAGGTTGATGAGTGAGGCAGACACGCAGCCTTGTCTGCTGGCTCCCTGCACCCGAGCTCTCTTCAGATCGGCCCCTTTATGCTGCTCTCTGCAAACAGCCCCTGGGAGGGGCGAGAGAAGGGCAGGGTGCCAGGACCATCTGGGAAATGGGGAAAGGTACGTGAGGAGGAGCCAGGCCCAGCAGCTCTGACTCCTGGCACAGAGACTGTCCCTGGCCAGACCCTGACATGTGGGGGGCGCTGGGTATTTCCTGTTGATGTTCATGTGAGACACTGTCCTGTGTCTGAACCGGTCACACCCACACCCGTTTGCCTCACTCCAGCAGCACCCTGCCATGGGGGGCGGGGGCTTGTAGGTCATTACCGGGCCAGTCCAGCATTTGGTGGGGGTTGGAAGCAGCTTCCAAACACTGCCCAGGGCGGCCAGAGAAACCTTTCTTGGCCCCACCCTCTGGACGGCCAAACACAAGAGATGAACAAGCAGCAGCACCAGATTGGTCCAGCAAATCTTAAGATTTATTTCCCCTCCCCCCCTTGTGATTTTGGTCTTTGGAGCTCCCCAGGCCTCCCCACTTTGTGCACAGCAGTCAGTCTGGCCCTCTCTGCCAGAACAGTGGGGGGGCGATGGGAATTTGGGCCCTGCTGCTGGAGCTCTCACCCATGTCCGGGCGTTAAGCCTGTTCCTCGCCCCCATCAGGGCCCCAGGCACAGGTGTCGACTCCATGGGGGCTCCAGCCCTGGAGCACCCAGAGAGCAAACAGTGGGTGCTCAGCCCCTACCAGCAGCGCTGCAGATCAGTTCCTCCCCTTCCCACCCAGCGCCTCCCTCCTGCCTGGGTTCAGCTGTTCAGCGGCAGGCAGGAGATGCTGGGGGAGAGGGGCTGGAGGGAGGCAGGAAAGGCGGGACAGGGATGGGAAGAGGTAGGATGCGGGAGGGGCTTTGGGGAAAGGAGTGGAGTGAGGGCAAGGCCTAAGGACAGAGCGGGGTTGAACACCTGTGGAAATCAGGGAGGCAGTGTGTGTGCCCCTAGTTTCATCAGTTCCCTACCCGGCCCCCACCCCCAGCCTCAGATATGTTGTTACTGGGGCTCTTACCCCTCTGAGGGGAGGGGGCTGCAGTGAGGGGGGGGGCAGAACCAAGTCTCTTCTCCCCCCCTTCCCAGGCAGGTGCACAAAGGAGAGAAGAGTGGGGAAGGAGCAGAGGAGCCGTCTATAGTGGCCCTCCCCTCCTATGAGCTTGGCAATGGGAGGGGAGTATCTCTGGACTTCTAGCCCCAGTATTATCTTGTACCCATGCAAGGAGATCTCCAGCCCCCTCTGAATTCCTGTCACCTGCAATAAAATCTCAAGCATTGGCAATATTGCATTCCGCTGGGGCATTAGCCACTCACCTCCAGTACCATCCCTCTGGCACCCCGGTCAAGAGGGACTGGAGCCTGGTAGCTCATGTGGGCAGGGAACCAACCCATTCCCATTCACTTTATCTACAGAGATGCTACAGAAGTTTTGGGACCTCCATGAGTTTGGAGAATGGTGTCCCCTTTCCCTCCTCTAGTCAGTCCTGTCTGCTAGGCAGCCAGTGAGAGGCCATTTTGTGTACCATTGCCTCCTGCTGCATGGTGTGTGTAGAGCTGGCCCTGGCTATAATCATGCCCTTTGCCAGCTGCATGAGTGCAGCTGTCGGGGTGGGGCTGTGTTTGTGCCGCTGCCCTTGCCAGGAGTGTGCAGAGCATATTTGCTCTTGTCCACAGCACTTGCTTCTCTTGGCTGAACAGCTGTGCTGGAACCAAGCCGGGCTGCTCCATATTCCAACCAGTGGGAGGCAACGTCAGACTAGCTCTGAGCACCCCAATGCTCCCCATTGTGCCAGGGAGTGCGACAGCTTCTTTAGCCCCCATTTGTGAATGGTCTTTGGAGCACAGAGACTGGCACACTGGGGTCTACATGAAAGAAGGAGAGTTGTCAGCAAAGATGTCAGAATTGGGAGAAGTGGGTTTATTTCTCAGCCCTGCCACCAATTCACTGTATGACCTTGTGCACGTCTGTCCCCCTTTGTATCTCACTTTACCAGTCTGAAAAATGATGTAATGATACTGATCCACCTAGCAGGGCACGTGGGGCTCAAACGATTAGTGGTTGTTATGTGGGTTAGGGTCTTCTGATGGGAGGTGCTATAGAAAGGCAAAGAAGAAACCCTTTTCAGTGCACATAGGAAAACTGTAGTCAGACTTTCTGGGCACATCTACATTGCCCGCGGCTTTTGAAAGAAGATATGCAAATTCAAATTTATATATCTTCTTCTGATCCCATTTTCGGAAGAGTTATTTTTTTTTTTAAAAAAAAGCAGTCTAGACGCGGTTCTTTTGAAAAAAAACAACCCTTTGTATTCGTGCCAAATTTGCATATCTTCTTTCGAAAGCCGCGGGCAGTCTAGACGTGCCCTCTGAAGGTGAATCCCTTACCATGTTCTGGAATTAAGATCATTGAGGGCGTGTGGGCATCCCCTGCCGTGCTTCCATGGAATGGAGATCTGAGATACTGAGAAAGTCTCAGTTGGAGGAAGATCCCCAGTAGATCTGGGAGAATAAGAAATGTTTCCATTCTCTGACAATTTTTTTTTTCAAATTGATTTGGATCAAACCAATACCAAAAGTTTTCTAAACAGTTAATAGAGTGAAAGAGTTAAAAAACTGGTCTCACCTGAAACATTTCATTCAGTCTGAAAGAAAACATTTCCTTTTTATTTTGAGTGTTTTTTAATGTTTTGAGTATTTTAAAAAATAAAATTGAAGTAAATTTTGAAAGGACCAAAAAAAACAAAAAACAAAAAACCCCAAAGGAAAAAAAACCACAGCAACAAAAAACCCACAACCCTGACATTTTATTTGAAAATTTCAAAACAACATTTTCTCTTTTTGGGGGGAATTTGTTTTAAGCTCCTCTCTCAGCCTCCTCCTCCCAAAATGCACCAAAATTTGCTGTTGCCCAATGTGCATGCTTTTTTTGGCTTCAGAAGAGAATTTTGTACAAAAAATATCACTCAGCAATAATCCCCAACCCACACAGTCCCAGTTTTAGTTGTTTCCAGTACAAACAGTTGGAAAAAACAAACATGTGCTAAGGTTATGCAATTGCCAGTGGCTGATAAGTCAGCCTTCATCTCACTGTGGGTCTTGACCAAGGAGTGGGGTGGAAACGTGAAGAATTAGTGCTTTAATAGTCCTTGGAACAAGGACTTTGAGGACGCTGTCAATAAACAGGACAACAAGTTAAGATCCCCCTCCCCCACACAGTCCCGTTCATGCTGACTCTACCTTTATATGCGAAGGAAATGTTTTAATGACCCAGCTGTCAATTCATAATGGGCGAGAATTTGGGGATCAAGAAGACTCTGTGAAATAATGGTCCTAAGAGGGGTCCAGGGTTGTGGGGTGGGGCTGCAAGGAAGGATGATAGGCATTGGTAAGGCTGTGGTGGGAATCCAGGAAAGCTTTTGGCATTAGCTGCAGTACAGTATCCTGCTCTGGTTGCTACAATTCAAATACCAGGTTTATAAACTGCAGACAGTCCAGAGAAGAGCTCTGAGAATGATTAAAGGGTTAAAAAACATGCCTTAGCATTCAGATAAATCACCTGAGTTCCTTGTGTCTGAAAAAGAGAAAGTTAAAGGATGACTTGATCCCAGTTTATTCACAGGAAACAAATATTTGATAATGGACTCTTAATAAGATCCACTAGCTACAAAATTAAGCTAGACAAATTTAGACTAGAAAAAGATGCACATTTTTAACAATTGTAACAACTTACTAGTGGTCATGTTGAGTCTCCATCAGGAGCAATTTCAACTCAAGATTGGCATTTTAAACACATTTCAAAAAGAAATGTCTTCAGCCTGTGTTAGACATGAGATCAAATCAGATGATCACAATGGTCTCTTCTGGCCTTGGAATCTATAAACAGGGGGCTGCAGGGCAGGACTGAGAGGCACTGGCAGGGCTGTGAGGGGAGCCCAGGCTGAAATAGCAGGGGGCTGCAGGGCAGGACTGAGGGGCACTGGCAGGGCTGTGAGGGGAGCCCAGGGCTGGAATAGCAGGGGGCTGCAGGGCAGGACTGAGGTGCACTGGCAGAGCTGTGTAGGGAGCCCCAGACTGGAATAGCAGGGGGCTGCAGGGCAGGGCTGAGGTATGACTCTGCATAAAGGTTGTAGGACACCTTTTCCACATCATTGTGATGTTTTGTGTGTCTCACTGACAATCCTGAGACTTCTAGTGATGTGTGTGTGTGTCGTGGTGGGAGAGTGGTGATGAAGCAGTGTCCTGGCTCACCGACAGCACAGATGACTATCAGATGTGGCTAATAAATATTCTCCCTTCGTTGTGAAAAATTTGAAGTTGTTTTGAACAGAACAAAGCAAAACTCTTTTGTCCTGAGTGAGGATATAAGTCCAAAAATTTGAAAATATGGAAAGGCTGAAAACATTTCCTTTGTGGAGAACTAGGCCAGAATTTATCCACTTGCTCCAGAGGCTGCCTGACTCTCGGGGCCTTTTACTCTCTGGGTTGGTTGACTCTTTGAGCCTAGGAATGTTCTCAAAGCTGCCTGAGGAGCTCTGGGAGCAGAGGCTCCAGCTGGCTCCCCAGGTGAGGAGTAAGCAGAAACACAGGCAGATTCCCGTTCCATGTTTCATCCATGTCTAGTGAATAGCAGGGAACATTCTGGCAGTTTCTGTCAGCCTGTGTTTGCTGAGCACATTGACAGAGTGGGAGTTTAGGAGAAGACAGGAAAGCAGATAACAGAGGCTTTGGAAAGCAGGACAGGGCAGAATTTGCTGATTAATCACGTAGTGACTTGACTTTGTTACAACAGGGGTCGGGGGAGCACAGTGGATTTGAGCCAAGCAACAGAGCAGCCAGCTGCATATTTGTAACTGAGGCATTGACTGGCTGCAGGGCCACCTGGCTCAAGTCACCTGACCGTGGTTTATCAAGAGGGACACTGGGTAAACAACCAGGAGTCCCAGCAAGGACATGCAGGCTGCCTTTGTGCCAGCTTCCCTGGGCCAGTCATTGTGCAGGGGGTTCTGCAGCCCTTTCATTCTCATGCCCACATGGGGGGGAGGCGCATGCACCCAGACCGAGCACCAGCCCCTCCCTGCATGGCTCTCAGCACCTTCCGTCCTGCACAGCGCTGAGATGGGCTCCATGGCATAAACCTACGGCCCGAAGCGAGGAATGAATGAGAGTGGTTAGAGTGATTATTAGAATTGGGGCCAGAATCTTGGTTTTGGGGGGGGTTTGTAATGCTGAGAAGAGACCCCTCCAGTGGGGTAGTGGGGTTAATGGAGAGCAAACTCAGAAGTGTAAGCAAGGTCTTAATGAATTCTCCCCTGCCATCCATCTGGGGGGATGCTTAGATATCCAGCAGATAGAGCACTTTGCACAAAGGGATCAACTTTGGCTGGTGTTGAGTTACAAACAACTTTAGTATTGAATGCTGAGGTAGGGGAGGAGAACTGTGCTTAATGTGTCCCAAATAAGGGCATCCATCACCATTAGCTGAAAGGACCTGGTTAAGGCAGAAGCTCAAATGCCAGAGACCTGTGAACAAAGCAAGGGATGGGGACAGGTGTCCCAGGCAGGCAGTGTAGCCTCTCTCTAAGAGTCTCTAGTCCAGTTTAACCTGTTCCTCCCCACTGTCAAAAGGCAGTGTTTCTGCCCAGCCTGCAAAGAGCTGAAAATCACCAAGAGACTGATGGACACAGGTGACAGCAGGGAGGCAGGTGCTAGCAGAAGGTGATTGATCGTTGGCTAGCAAACTCTGACCCATGAACTACTCAGGGATGGGTGTCCTGATTACACTTCTATCATTATGAATTCTGCTCGAGGTATTTTTACTAACTAATGTCATGTGACTTTCTTCTTTTCATTAATAGTTTCTTTTCTGCACTCAGGCTCTGTGCTTGTAAGTGGGTAAGAATTGCCTTTCAGAGACTCCCACAAGAGGTGTATATGACAGACCCCCTCCCCATGCTTTATGAACTGGACTCATGGACATGGAAATACATACCTCAAAAGTGTTTTGAGAGAATCATTTTGTGTAACCCATCAATCTTCATGTCATGATCCACTGGTTCTCTTTATCTTTTTCTGTTGTATGTATCATTTGTGTGTGTAAAATTAGACAGAGGGAATGGGGAATAATTTGTGAGTTTCAAATGTATGAATGAGAGACATGGAGTGTGTTACCCTCAACGGTTAAATTATCTCTTTTGTCTTTCAGCCTGAGCAGTGGTTTGGTAGGGAGTGGCCTCAATCCTTAACAAAAGGAATAGGAAAGCAGAGGCCTAGGTCTTTTGGCTGGGCTGCACCTGAAGGAAGAAGCCTGAGACCCCAGGGGGGGAAGACAGCCCTGGTTTAGTGTGGCAGCTGGAAAAGAGCTTTTAGGGTGAGTTTGATTAAGTTTGTACAGAGGTTTCAGTGTAGAGTTAGCCAAGCATTTCGTTTCTTTTGATTTGTAACCTACTTTGCTCTGCCTACTTTCTCTTATTAGTACTTAAATCCTACTGCTTCAACTTAATAAAACCATTTTTATTTTCTATCAAACCCAGTGTAAGTGATTGTTACCGGGGGAGGGGGGGGGCAACCAGTGTGCACATTCTCCCTTTCATTGCTAAAGGGGGCTTCCCTAATTCTTTGGGGTTTGGTCCCATCTGGGGAGTGCTCTCTCAGGAGGCTGGGCCCTAAACTGCACTCTCCTTGGACCTGAAGTGATTCATGTCTGTACTGCTTCTTGGTGGGGGCAGGGACCTCAGCTCGGGGCCTTGGTTGGGGGAGACCAGCGGAGCTGGCCCAGCAGGACCAGGCAGTGAGGAGCCCCAGAAAGCGGGAAGGTGAGTGGCAGTGGCCGTGTCAGCACCCCAGGAGGCACCCCCGAGGGGTCACCTGTGACTGCACCCCGTCACAGTGTATAATTTCCCCAGGTTCCTGGGGGGAAGCTCAAGATGCTGTGCTGCATGGCTGAAAAGGAATCCCAAGATATTGTACCAAGCCTTGGCAGGCTAGACCTCACTGAGGACATTATTCCCATGGTTATCATGTCTTGTTGCACTTGGCATAATGGGTGTGAAAGTAAAGGGGAGTGGTTTGCTCAGAGATGGAGCACTGAGGCACAGCACTTGGCTGCAGCATTTGAGCAGCCAGACACTAGAGCTGTCGGAAGAGCTCAAAGGGCTGCTGTTAACATATGGAAGGCTTTGAGGGAGCACTTTGAAAATGAGGGGCACTGAAATAAACCCCTGTAACAATTGCTTCCAAGCTGCATCCCTCCCCCACCCACATGAATGCAACTCATAGCCAGGAACATGCCTTTAAAGCCTGCACCTGGGATCAGAGTGAGTAGTCTGGGAGATTGTTGAACAATAAATAAAAGCACTGGACCATTATAAAAGTGTGCCTTTATTCATCAGAAAAAGCACCCCCAAAAAGGTGGTAAGTGAGGTGCTAGCAAAGGGTTACAACCCACAAATGTGTGTAGGTCCAGGTATCATAATCACAGTTGGGAGAGGGGGTGGAGTGCCTGGGACAGTGCAAACTTGCAGACAGTGAAAAGGAATGTGAGGGGTTGGGGGAGGTTGTTGGACACCAAATTTTGAAGATGCTGCAGGGAAGGGTGAACTCATGTTGGTTCACTCTGCTGTTTGACTAAACACTTAAGAATCTCCATCTCTTCCTCCATCACCTGATCATGCATTCTCTGGCCTGCCTGGTGAACGCCTCGTTGTCCTTGTGGTTCTGCAACTCCTTTTCCAAGCATTGTTCCTGATGTCTGCATTCACTTGATGACTGATTTAACATTTCATGAACCATCTCCTCCCTCTTTCTTTTAGGGTGCTTCCTTCTCTGTTGCAACCTCTCTGACAAAGGATGTTAAATAGCGGTTATCTGGCCAATCATGTAGTCAGTACAATTGCCATTCACTTCTGTGCTCTAATTTTCCCAAAATGTCAGGCAGGGCAGTCTCCTGGAGCAGCAGGCAGTTCTTGCTGTCCCTAAAAAACTCCTTCTGAAGGACTTGTCAGAGTGGATTTTGACAGGCCTAAATTTGGTCCAAATACTTCACTGCAGAACACTAAGTACCAGGGGGAGGAAAGACCTTAAAATATAAATAGCAAAAACCACACAAACCAGCAACATGGAATAGTATTATACTGTAGTGTGTGTAGAGACAGGCTGGGACCTCAGCTATAAACAATTCCAAGGTGCGGGGGGAGGACGGAGAAGGGGGATGAGGAACCAATATTTGAATCTGAATTTTGAAATTGATCACTACCTTTCTAATGGGCTTAATTAACCCAAATCTTAGATATGCACAATTCTGATTTAGCTCCAGATCAGAATTTTGTGGTGTAGTTGATGAGTCCTTTGTTTGAACCCATCAACTTATAAAATGATTAATACATTGCTCCTTAAATACATCCAGGAACTAGGAGGTCCTGTGCATACTGGAACAGTGATCACATAGATCAAACATAAGCAGAACAAAACAGCCAGTATGTTATAAGGCATATGCTATTCTAGATCTTTGTGTTAATACTCCACTCACACAAGCAGAATATGTTAGAGCAGATGGTTGCTTCTTTTCTCCACTGCCAGCAGATAACACATGCCTGTTCCTCATCTCCACCCTCACAAGTACCACTTCCACTGCCTAGACAATCTGTAATGATTTTAATGTAAGGTAAACTGACAGAAGTATAGGTTCACATGGTGGCCACAGTAAAGGAATACTTACCAAGCTGGGGTCTCTAACTTAAGCAAAGCTGTAGTGAAGTAGGCTGTGAATGAAAACTCATCATCTACTCCTCCATGAATAGGACACTCAGGCCATATGTATACTACATGGAAGATTGATGCTGCCCCAGTTGATCTTCCCACTACATCGATTTCAGAGGGCGCCCTGTCAGTACTGCTGCTCCTCCTGCTCCTCACAAGGAGCAAGGGAAGCCGACAGCAGCATTTGCTCCCTTTGGTCTCCTGCTGTGTGGACCGCGCAGAAATATGATGTAAGGTATGTTGACTCCAGTTACGTAATTTATATTGCTGAAGTTGCGCATCTTACTTCGACCTTCTGCTGTAGTGTAGACTAGGCCAAAGAGAGCCAGTCAGTGCAGGGGAAGAAAGGAGGAACCGTCTTCTCCACTTCCAGTATCTTACTAACATTATATGATTAGATGGTGGACCACTGAAACTCACTCTGTAGGTGTGTTCAAAATCCATATCTTCACTGTCTCCTCTGTACCCTGGAGAATGTGATGCCAGAATGCAGACAGAGCTTGGATTAGTGGTGTGGTAAAGGTTCTATCAGTATGGATTTGTTATGGCACCCATACTCACAAGTAGCAAATTTACCCCCAGAGTCACAGTGTCCATAGATCTGGTACATCTGAACAGTGAGTGTGTTGATCATGTCAGGCTGACTTTAAAATGACGGATTTATAAAAAAAATTATCAGATGTTTGGAAAGTTAAGAATATGAGAACATAAGAACAGCCATACTGGGTCAGACTAAAGGGACTCAATGAGCTCTTGATGTCTCTTCCAGCCCTAGGACTATATGATTCCATCTCGCCCAGTATCCTGCCTTCTGAGAGTGTCCAATGCCAGGTGCCCCTGAATGAATAAACAGAACAGGCAATCATCAAGTGATCCCTCTCCTGTTACCCATTCCCAGCCTTTGACAAACAAAGGCTAGGAACACCATTCCTACCTGTCCTGGCTAATAGCCATTGATAGACCTAACCTCCATGAATTTATCTAGTTCTTTTTTAACCCTGTTAAAGTCCTGGTCTTCACAACATCCTTGGGCAAGGAGTTCCACAGGTTGGCTGTGTGTTGCATGAAGAAATACTTCCTTTTGTTTGTTTTAAAGCTGCTACCTATTAAGTGACCCCTAGTTCTTATGTTATTTACTTGTTGCAATAACATTTCCTTATTCACTTTCTCCACACAAGACATGATTTTATAAACTTCTCATAGCCTCTTAGTCTTCTCTAAGGTGAAAAGCTTTTCTAAGCTGAAAAGTCCCAGTCTTTTTCATATAGTAGCTGTTCCAAACCCCTAATCATTTTGTTGTCTTGTCTGGACTTTTTCTAGTGCCAATACATCTTTTTTGAGATGAGGTGACTGAATCTGTATGCAGTATTCATGGATGAAAGCCCAGCATTCTGCCAATTGAATTAGTTGGCAGAGGGCTGGAGAGATGGTGGAAGATAGTTTTCATTGATATCAACATGAGGTATAAAATATTTCTAGCTGGACTGGGGTGCAGTTGGTCACCCTATTCTGCTCCTGGACATAGTAGTTCAAATCCTGATGAAAGTCAGTAGAATTACTCCCAATTTACACTGGTGTTAAAACAGAAAATTGACTGGGAATGTTTTGCACACAGCAGTAAGCCCCATATGACAAAATATGCTTTGTAATAAAAACAATATTTTTTAGAAGTTACACTAGATATACAATGGCTGGATATTCAGAGACACATCATCTTCAAGCCATTATTGAAATGTTTCCCAGCATTTTGGAAGCAGCTGCTTGACTTCTGTTTGCTTTCCAGCCAGACTAGTGTTTCAGATTGTCATCAATATAGATATAGCATTTGGCTTATGCAAATGATTTATATATGAAGGTGTGAGCCTGCAAGGAAACATGAACACCAGAGACATGAGCTCAGCTCAGGTCCCTTTCCTTCCATGCAGGCTGCGATAAGAAATTTTGTCTATCTAGACAAGGTTAGTGCCTCAACCTTTCCTTCGCTGGTCCCTATCTCTGGGAATTAGTTTCAGCAAAATCATCCATATGATTAGGAGGTATCATCGAAAGCCCTTCACCACTGCCTAAGTATTTGATGGCCTTGGATTTGGACTTCTCACTGAGCTGCCCCATCTTATTTAGTCCAGAATGTAGATGTTGAGGGCAAATAGGAACATGTTCTGTCTCCCACAGCTGCAGGGCATCTGGAAGAGCTGCTGCATGATATCACCTGGGAATGGAAACACAAGAAGTTAGTACATGAAAGCTCTCAGTCTGTACATACACTAAAGTTTCAGAAAATCCATTTCTCTCACTGGTGCACAGGTTCCCTCTTTGCTACATAGAACACTGAGCAAGCACAGTGAGTTTCTAAAGGAAAAGAACCAAGTTCAGAGCTGAGAAGTTGGTTTCTGAGACACAAGAGTCTCAATCTAATATATAAAGGAGAATGTTTGTATGTTTGTACTCTAATAACTTGGACACTAAGAACTACCGCAACCAAACTTTCCATGGGATAACCTTTCCTCCAGAAGAAGGTTTTAAGGTACAGTACTGTGGGAGGGAAGAGATGAGAGACCGACGCCTCTCCCCAGGGCTGCACAGGGCTTGGCAGTGCAGGGAGAAGCGGCTTCCCCACCATTGCTGGAAGCATATGGAGGCCCCTCTTCAATAGCGATTGGCTCGGGGACCGATGGCCAACCAATGGGCGGGCAGGTTGCTGCCAGGGCTCGCTCTAGACAGAGGGGATGGGGCTGGTGTTACCGCTCAGCCACCATTTTGAAAAAATGTCCGGAAGGAGGCCCATTGGGGACCCAGAGGTGAGAGCGGGAGGAAGAGGGACTGAATGGGGGGTGGTGGTGGTCCGGAGGGCTGGACCATTGGGGGCAAGTTGCGGGTAGGGCAGCATCGTTGGGGGTGGGCTGGTCCAGGGGGGGCTGGACTGTTGGGAGCGAGAGGGGGGAGGGCAGGATTGGGGGGAGCTGGACCATTGGGGAGCTCGTGGGGGGGGGGGAAGAGCAGGATAGTAGGGGAATGAAGGATATGGGGCTGGACAATCCTGCAGGGAGTGAGTGAGAAATGAAGCCCATGGTGGGGAGGGGGTCTCCTTTGAGGGGCACTGGCCCAAGGGGCAGCACTGGATGATGCTGGGTGGGTGAGAAATTAATCCAAGGCAAGGGGGATCCCTCAAATCTGGGCACTGGTCCTGGGTTTGATACTGGATGATCCTGGGGGGGGCGGTGAGAGATGCAGTCCGTGGGAGGGGCAGCTGATCAAGGGGGTGGTGCTGGAGGAGGGACAGCAGGCTCAGGTAGTTGACTCTCAGTTTCATCAAAAAAGATGGGAGAAGAGTTTGAGGTGTCACCTTGAAATCTCTCAGATTCAGTAGGGCCAGCCCCATTGATTGAGGCATCCCTATACTCAGCTCTTGGATGAGTATTTGCAGACCCAGCATGCCTATCCCCTACTTCCCTACCAAAAAAACATTAGCTTCTACAAGGATAATTAGCAAAAATACCATCTGATAGGAAGCAAAACATTGCAGTATTGAAGGGGGGCCTCTATATGCTTCCAGCAATGGTGGGGAAACAAGCCAGGGTTATTTGGGGGCTCTCCCTTCCACTGTGCTTTTAATGGCTCCAAAACTCATGACATGGGAAGAAAACAGACACAGTTTCTATTGTGACTAAGTTTGCCAAGTCAAATAGCTCCAGGGCCATCCTTAGGATTTATGGTGCCCTAGGTGGGATTATTAAACTTGTACCCCTATGCCTGACTTGCTCTTCCACCCCTCCCGCCTCCCCTTCCCCTCCCAGAGACCCCAGCAGCCAATCCCCTCCCTCAGACTGTGCTGCAGACAGCGCATTCGGCCCTCTCTAGGACCCAGCCCTGCTATTACATGTGTAACCCTTCCGCTGGGTAGGCCCGGCAGCAACCAGGGCCGGGTTCAATACCTAGGGCTATGTCTAAACTGGTGGGTTATTGCGCAAGAACTGCTGTTCTTCCGGAAAGTGTCCACACTGCCCACCCGCTCTTGCGCAAGAAGATGTACAGGACGGTGTGGTAAGAGGGCTTCTTGTGCAAGAGCTATGCTCTTTTTTAACTGGTGTAAGCCCTCTTGTGCAGGAGCTCTTGTGCAAGAGGGCAGTGTGGATGCTCGGCAGGGATTTCTTGCGCAAGAAAGCCCTATGGTTAAAATGGCCATCAGAGCTTTCTTGTGCAAGAGAGCATCCACACTGCCATGGATGCTCTTGCACAAAGCACATCTCTTGCGCAAAAGCACATGGCAGTGTAGACGCTCTCTTGTGGAAGAGTTTTTGCACAAGAACTCTTCCACAAGAGTTCTTGCGCAAGAAGCTGCCAGTGTAGACGTAGCCTGAGTGAAGAAATGAAACTTTTAATGAAAGAGAGAAGTCACATGGCATTATCTTGGGAAAATACCACAGTTCATTTACCCAAACTTTCTCCGTACCCCACTTCAGATGCCCCACTTACAGCTCTGTCCAGTCAGTGCAGACCCTGACACATCATCCAGATGACTCCCCTCCTTGAGCCTGAAGCTAGGCCACCTTTGTGGTACTCCTGTAGTCCACTGGCTGCTCTTGCAGCCTTGTGGAATGAGGAGTAACGGTAGTTCGAAATAGGATCTTTAATTCGAACTACCTAGTCTGTGCCGCGTGTAGCCGCGGGAACGGAGTTTGGACTAAGGGGGATTTAAAAATGGTGGCGCCCGGGAACATGCAAATGAAGCCTGGGATATTTAAATCCCGGGCTTCATTTGCAACTCCGCTTGTCCTCATTACCCTACCTAGCTCGAACTAACAAGATAGTGTAGATGTACCCTTAGTGATTTCAATTCTTTAGCCATCACCTAGGCTGGCAAAAGATTCCAGCTTCCACTGGACTAGCAAAAAGATTCCTCATGGAGTCTGCTTTAGGTCTGTCCTTAAAACCAGGGGGAAAGGGGCAGGTTGAGCCAGTCTTTCAGCTCCCACCTGGCAGGCTGAAGCAGGCTGACTCAGCTCTCAAGCCCTTTCCACCCCAACTCAGTTTACTCAGCTCTGGCAGGGGGGAGGCTTAATCCTGTGAGACCTCTTACAATGATGGTGTCTCTCCTGGTGTCATATTTTACAGTTCCCACATTTAGGGGTAGCATGATTTGTGACCCCCACAACAGCCCCAAATTAGTTACAATACACCACATTCCATTCCAACACTGATCCTCCATCAGCCCTGGCTGAACTGGATTTATATAACCACACCTCGGATTCCTTCCCCCTCCTGGCATGAGCTGTATTTACATATCAACAGTTAACAGTTAATTATCTTGCAGAGCTAAACAATTGGAGTGAGCACACCCACCCACAGGGCAGCTCTCCTTTTAGCTGGCTGATAGCAAGCAGTACTGTAGCCCCTGCTTACACATGCTCCACAGCTTCCGTCTGTCCTGGCAGAGTGGTGCCCCAGTGGTGCCCTAGGCAACTGCCTGTTCTGCTTATGCCTAAAGATGGCCCTGAATAGCTCTGATTGCAATGCCTCTTCCAGTCAGATTTTGCTTTATGAAGCAGTAGAAAAGTATGGGGGTCTGCCATACTGGCCAGATGTCAGGCACTGGCAGCTGTTGTGTGGCCGGAGGCTGTCAGGACCAGCTTCTGTTTTTCTAAATTTTGTTCCTCCAGTTTCCCAGGCAACGCCGGGTAAGTCCAGCTAGTCTAATATATAAAGGAGAATGTTTGTATGTTTATGCTCTAATAACTTGGGGTATGTCTACACTAGCCCCCTAGTTCGAACTAGGGAGGCTAATGTAGGCATTAGAAGTTGCAAATCAAGCCCGGGATTTAAATGTCCCATGCTTGATTTGCATGTTCCCGGCCGGTCACCATTTTTGAAATTTACAAGTCCAGACTAACTACCCGCGGCTACATGCGGCAGGGACCCAGTAGTTCGAAATAAAGCCCTAGTTTGAACTACCGGTTAAGCCTCATTCCAGGAGGAATGTCACTCTGTGCCCCACACAGACAGCGCCCCGCTCTGCCCCACCCCTCACCTGCCACCTCCCCAAGTGCCAGCCTGTGCCCCACAGACAGAGAATCTGATTTTCTTCCATCACATCTGTCCAAATACCACACTATCTAATATAAAAAGGAGAATGTTTGTAAGTTTGTGCGCTAATAACTTGGACAGTATAAGAGCTACCACAACCAAACTTTGCATGGGATAACCTTTCATCCAGGAGAAGGGTTTAAGTTACTTTTAGACCCAACTGGGGTCCCACCCTGTCCCCCTGTGGCACCTACGGCCCCGGGCATGAGCTGGGGCATCCCTCCCACGTGTAGCTTCCTGGGACTCACCCCCTCCCACCCATGAGGTTACATAACTGACCCTCTTTTGTCCCCTTTCCCCCGCCAGCACACAGTGCCCCCACCCCCATGCACACAACAGCTTGGGCACCCGCCCTGCCCCCTGCAGCACCTGCAGCCCCAGGCGTGAGCTGGGGCACCCCTCCCGCATGTAACCTCCCCTCCACCCAGGGTCACTCCCCACCTGCCACCCCCCCCCGGAAACCAAAACCAAAGCCGGCCAGCCTTTCTGCTCAGCTCGCTGGACTTATCCAAGCAGAAGGAATCCGTGTGCCTGCTGCAGCGCAGGGCGGAGGGGGCCAGGTTAAACCCTCAATGCATTACACTGCTGTGAAGCCAGCCAGCTGCTGTTCGTACTGTGAGTGGGGCTCTTCAATGGCTGGAACCAGACACAGGGGTTAGATGTGAGCTCTGAGCTTTTGCTTGCCAAGGCAGGGCCGGTGGATCCCTGAGCCAACCTTGCAAAGAGAAGTCCCCTTGCTACTGGCCACATGACTGTGTACTGTTCTCCTGGGGGCTGGCTGTTCAGTCCTGGGGGGAGGAGGGTCCTGCTGCTCTCAGAGGGTCAGGTGTGGGCCAGGAGCCATCAGTCCCCAGGATCTGTGGCTCTGGGGGTCCCCTGGTTCAGGGTCCCCGCCTTTCCGAAATTTCCTAAATTTTGTTCCTCTAGTTTCCCAAGCAACTCTGGGTAAGTCCAGCTAGTGTGATATATTATCGACCACCAGACCAGGATAGTGATAGTGACTATGAAATGCTAGGAGAGATTAGAGGGGCTATCAAAATTTTAAAAACTCAATAATAGTAGGGAATTTCAACTACCTCCATATTGACTGGGTACATGTCACCTCAGGATGGGCTGCAGAGAGACATTTTTTTTTGATACCTTAAATGACTGCTTCTTGGAGCAGCTGGTTCTGGATCCCACAAGGGGAAGGCAATTCTTGATTTAGTCTTAAGTGGAGTGCAGGATCTGGTTCAAGAGGTAAGTATAACTGGACTAGACAGATCAGAAATAGTGACCATAATGTAATAAAATTTAACATCACTGTGGTGGGAAAAACACCTCAGCAGCCCAACACTGTGGCATTGAATTTCAGAAAGGGGAACTACACAAAAATGGGGAGGTTAAAGAGAAATTAAAAGGTACAGTGATACAAGTAAAATTCCTGCAAGCTGCATGGAGACTTTCAAAGACACCCTAATAGAAGCCCAACTTAAATGTATACCCCAAATTAAAAAAAAAAAAAAAAAAAAAAAAAAACACACACATTAAGAAAACCAAAAAAGTGCCACCGTGGCTTAACCACCAAGTAAAAGAAGCAGTGAGAGTTAAAAAGGCATCTTTTAAAAAGTGTAAGTTAATTCCTAGTAAGGAAAATAGAAAGGCTCTGTCAAATTACAGTAAAACCTGTGTTATCCGTCACACTCGGGGATTAGGGCGTTTCGGTTATCTAAAAATTCTGGTTATCTGAGGGTCGCATCAACCTAGGGGAAACCAATGGACAATAATAGTAAAACTCAAGTTTTTATTATTGGTAGTTTTGTAGTGCGAGGCAGTTGGTCTCACACTTCTATTTTGAGCTAAAGATGATTAGTACTTCTTAAATAAAAAATTGTTAAGCCAATCATGGTAAACCAAGCCAGGCCTGTGTGCCTGAAAATCTGACAGTATTGTGGCTGGGGCAAACTTTTTGGTTAATAGAGTGCTGGATAACAAAGCTTTCACTGTAAGTGTAAAAATATCATAAGAAAAGCCAAAAAGCAGTTTGAAGAACAGCTAGCCAAAACTTCAAAGTAATAGCAAAATGGTTTTTAAGTACATAAGAAGCAGGAAGCCTGCTAAACAGCCAGTGGGGCCCTGGGACGATTGAGATGCCAAAGGAGCACTCGAAGATGATAAAGTAATTGCAGAAAAACTAAACAAATTCTTTGCTTCAGTCTTCATGGCAGAGGATGTGAGGGAGAGTCCCAAACCTGAGCCATTCTTTTTAGGTGACAAATCGGAGGCACTGTCTCAGATTGAGGTTCCATCGGAGGTGGTTTTGGAACAAATTGATAAACTGAACAGTAACAAGTCACCGGGACCAGATGGCATTCAACCAAGAGTTCTGAAAGAACTCACATGTGTAATTGCAGAACTATTAACCGTGGTTTGTAACCTATCCCTTAAATCAGCTTCTGTGCCTAAAGACTGGAAGATAGAGAATATGATGCCAATATTTAAAAATGGCTCTAGAGGTTATCCTGGCAGTTACAGACTGGTAAGGCTAATGTCAGTACAGGGCAAATTAGTTGAAACTATAGTAAAAAAATAAAATGTTCAGACAGATAGATGAACATAATTTGTTGGGGAAAAGTCAACGTGGTTTCAGTATCTACTAGAGTTCTTTAAGAGGGTCAGCAAGCATGTGGATGAGGGGATCCAGTAGATAGTGTACTTAGATTCCAGAAAAACTTTGACAAGATCCCTCACCAAAGGCTCTTAAGTCAAGTAAGTTGTCATGAGATAAGAGGGAAGGTCCTCTCATGGATTGATACGTGGTTAAAAGACAGGAAACAAAGAGTAGGAATAAATGGTAAGTTTTCAGAATGGAGAGAGGTAACTAATGGGGTCCCCCAAGGGTCTGTACTGGGACCAATCCTATTAAACTTATTTATAAATGATCTGGAGAAAGGGGTAAACAGTAAAGTGGCAAAATTTGCAGATGATACCAAAATGCTCAAGATAGTTAAGACCAAAGCAGACTGAAGATTTTCAAAAAGATCTCACCAAATTAAGTGATTGGGCAACAAAATGACAAATGAAATTTAAAGTTGATAAATGTAAAGTAATACACATTGGGAAAAAATAATCCCAAATATACATACAAAATGATAGGGACTAAATTAGCTACAACTACTCAAGAGAGAGATCTTGGAGTCATTGTGGATAGTTCCCTGAAAACATCCACGCAATGTGCAGCAGCAATCAAAAAAACAGAATGTTAGGAATCATTTAAAAAGGGATACAGAATAAGACAGAAAATATCTTATTGCCTTTATATAAATCCATGGTACGCCCACATCTTGAATACTGTGTACAGATGTGGTCATCTCATCTCAAAAAAGATATATTGGCATTGGAAAAGGTTCAGAAAAAGGGAACAAAAATGATTAGGGGTTTGGAACGGGTCCCATATGAAGAGAGATTTAAAAGACTTGGACTTTTCATCTGAGAAAAGAGGAGACTAAGGGGGGGGAATATGATAGAGGTCTATAAATCATGACTGATGTGTAAAAAGTGAATAAGGAAAAGTTATTTACTTGTTCCCATAACATAAGAACTAGGGGTCACCAAATGAAATAGTCAGCAGGTTTAAAACAAACAAAAGCAAGTTTTTCTTCACACAGTGCACAGTCAACCTGTGGAACTCCTTGCCAGAGGATGTTGTGAATACTACAACTTTAACAAGGTTCAAAAAAGAACTAGATAGATTCATGGAGGTAAGGTCCATCAATGGCTATTAGCCAGGATGGGCAGAGATGGTGTCCCTAGCCTCTGTTTGTCAAAGGGTGGAAATGGATGATAGGAGAGGGATCACATGATGATTACCTGTTCTATTTACTCCCTTTGAGGCATCTGGCATTGGCTGCTGTTGGAAGACAGGATACTGGGCTAGATGGATCTTTGGTATGACTCAGTATGGCCATTCTTATGCTCTTTTAAGCATGGAACTTAAACTTACCAAGACCTGAGAACAAAACTGGGACTGATCTCTGTGCCAGGTTTGCTGGCTCCTTCAGGCACATCAGCTCAGAAACTGCAGAGCCTGGGAGTAAATAAAAAAATACCCTCCCTTAAATTATACACCAGGCTACTCAACTTTGGAAGCCCCAGGGGCCACAATGATACTGACAGCACATGCCGAGGGCCGCAACTTAAGTGTAGTTGCATATTCATGCAAAATATATATGCAAATAGCTTCTTTCACGCTGATGGGCATGAATACAAAGCACTTCCCACAATGTCCCATTGCCCCGAGCACCTCCTCCCTGGGGGCTAGAAACGATGACATCCTGTACCCATCTGTTCCAGCCAGCCCATCCACTTGCATCTTCAATTCTCACCCTGCCTGGGAGATGCCTTGCCATTGTGGAGCGTGTTCCCAGTGGAGGCCTTGTTCAAAGCATCCCACCTGCGGGCCACATGCTGAGCCCCATGTAAACCCAAACCACACTGCGGGCCGCAAACAAACGGGCCATGGGCTGCATGTTGAGTAGCCCTGCTATACACATTGAAATCTGATTGAAATACAAAAATATATTTTAGGGGTTTTTTTGGACCTGGGACTGAACCCCAAACTCACTTCCCATGTCCCATCTAACATTTTTCTAACGTTCAAAGAAGAATTAATGTGGAATGTGCCACTGAGCAATATAATTTGCATACAAACATATAAACAAACATGAAATTAAAAGAGTCAGAGACTAGCCCGACACTCCACACTTAACATGAAAGTGAGCATTTTTATAAAAGGAGTGCATTGCTATTTGATTGTAAATGTCAACCCCAGTTTGTCCTTGTTTTAACTACAGTGCTATGCCAGGGATGGATCTGAGCTCATGTGTCTCCACTGTGTGCAACTGCTGACTCTACCATATCAAGATTTTAATAAAATGGCAAAAATCAGAATAAATTTCCCATTCACATGCACAATACAATATGATGGATTAGATGTGCTGCAATGACTCCAAGCCAAAGTGAGTTTAAGTCCAGGGATGAAAGCATCTGCAGTGCAGATGGAGATGACTGGCTGAGAGATAAATGAAAAACTTGTCTTGCAAGAAGACAAGCATTTCCTCCTCCACCTCTCCACAGCTGGAAACTCAGTCCTCTGCTGCTGAAATCAGTGGGGAATAAAAGGTGCTCAAAAAAACCTTTCAAATCTGAAAAGGGCACATTTAATTTTGGAGCAGTTGCTTGGGCCCAGTGAAGTTTCAGACCACAACTGCTGTTCTAGGACCTGCAAAATCTACACAGAAAAATGTTGCAAATTGTCTTTAAAATAGGCAGGCATTTAATGCAGACAGCTGTCCTGTCTTTCTGATCTCAGCACTGAGACTGTCACAGTAGACCAGCTGATGGAAAGGAAGACTCTTCAGTTTCATGCCCATCCTTCTCTTTAAGGAGTAAATTAATTTCATTCCTACCCTACTTCTGAATTGAAGTAGAACTTTTTCCTAAATATTTGTTTTGCCACGTGTGTGTGTGTGTGTGAGAGAGTGTGAGAGCGAGAGCAAGCATGCATGCAAGACTATAGACAAGAACACCTGTGTCCATCATGCTTATGTCCAATTGCCAAGTCATTGCATTGTGTCATTGGCTACGTCTAGACTGTGTCCCTCTGTTGACAGAGGGATGCAAATCAAGCACATTGAAATTGCTAATGAAGCAGGGATTTAAATATCCCATGCCTCATTAGCATAAACATGGCCGCATTTAGTTTAGCATAAACTGATCATTTCTGGTAGTATCACATTCAAGAAGAAATATACTCCCAAACTTGCTTCAGGCTGTCACCTGTTAATGCTAGCGATTAGGAATATAATCAAATTATATAGATACAGAACCTGTAATTACAAACCACAGATTCTGCCTGAAAAAGGACTGCACTCTCCATCTCTACTTCCTTGTGGTGTTCTCTTCTGACATGGATATTTCCTATTTCCATCTTTGAGATATATAGTCAGGACAGAATACAGTTGCTCTCACAGGGATGCCTGCACAAAGAACTGAGGGCACGTCTACACTAACAAGTTTTGGCGACAAAACTTATGTCAACATCGAAAAGTTGATAAAACAAAATTCGCTAGAGGCTGTTCACACATATTCCTATATTGACAGATGAGACTAGTACTATCATTGACAGTGTGAGCAGTGCACTGTGGGTATGTACCCCACAGTGCAGTGTTGCAGGAAGGCAGAGCTGATCCCTGCACATCATGGGATCCCCCCACCCCCCAATTTCTCCCACAGCCTCCTCAGCTGCTGGGAGCAACATCATGAGTAGCTCTTTGAGCTCTCCCTGCTGAGGAATGTCAAAGTGGCAGAGAAGTCCCCCCCTTACTCCCTCTCCCTGATTGCAGTTGTGTCCCTAGTTCAGGGCAGAGCAGGAGCAGGAACAGTCCAATGATTTGCCCTTTGTTCCTCAAATGGAGCAGCTCACTCAGCTGTCAGACATTTCTAGGAGCTTTGAAAGGGGAGGGGCGCATGCCTGCAAGGCAACAGAGATCAAAGTGCTGAGCAGAGCCATAAGGGCAGGCATTGTGGACAAACAACAAGGCAGAAGCCAGTTCTGTGAACAAAACAAAGAGAATCTACACTGGTTCTTGGTTGACAATCAATGGAGAAGAAAAGAAATATTTCAGAGAGGTGGAAGTTTTTGTCCCCAAAACTGGGTGTTTCCTGACAAAAGATGCAATGCAGCGTATATGCTCTCACTGTTTTGTCACCAAAGAAGTTTTTGGTGACAAAAGTTGGTAATGTAGCTATACTCTTAGCCATGGTCCACACTAGAGAGTTATTTCAAAACAACAAGCGGGTGTCCACACTACCAAGCCCATTATTTCAAAATAACAGGCTGGTTATTTTGAAATAATAATGCCTGCTTTCCACAAGGAATAATACTTGTTTCAAAATAGTTATTTTGGGAGTTATTGTTTCAAAATAACTTATTCTGAAACAATAGTTTCCTAGTGTAGACATGCCCTTAGAGAGGAAGAGTCAGTTCTCAAGACAGCTAGGTTTATGGATTTAGGCCTTTGAAGAGTAGACCTAGAAATGCATGTGGAATCTGATAGGAAGCCAACATAGGGCAGAGAGCTTGTAATGAGCCATCACTTACCTCACATGAGTGGCCCCCTTTTGGCCAAGTGCCTGTGCCTGTGCCTGTGCCTGTGCCTGTGCCTGTGCCTGTGCCTGTGCCTGTGCCTGTGCCTGTGCCTGCACTCCTTGCTGTGGCAGCCCTCCTGCAACTCAGCTCTCCATCCCCACCTGAGCCTTTTGAGCTCCAAGGAGGAACTGCCTCCTGGCCCAACAGCTTCCTTTTAACAGGCTTGCTGAGCCCTGATTGGTCATGTCCTTTGTGCCGCTCTAGTGTTCTTGGAGGACTTCTCTATAGTTTTCTCTGGGCATCACAAGCCTTCAGCAGGGAGCTTTGGGACCTGATCCACCCCATCACAAAGCCACAGAGGTTTAAGCTTCATAGAAGACCTGTAGTGTCCTGCATCTCTTTCCTTTCTGCAAAACCAGCCATCCAGTAGTTAGTGCCTACTTGACTTTCTCAGGCCTTCCGTATTATTTGGAAGGAACTTCTTCCTCCTAGATCTTTCAATTTTTCTTTGTTCTGGTCCCCAGCTGAATGCATTGTTGCAGTCTTGTAATCTAGTTATTTGGGCTGGTAAGTTCCTGTGGACATGCTAACTTCTGACCATGGTGGACATGAGCTACAATTCTTATTTCCAGCAGGTCTGTTGGGAAGTTGCCAGATACCTGAAGAAGAGGCTGGGGGTGACAAACTGCTCTCTCCATTGGTGTGTGGGTCCTGGTGAAGCTCATTTCATATTGATATGCATGTTTTGACTATTTGGGGCAGGCACCCCTAACAGATCACTGGCGAGACATTGTATGACCAATGTGAACTTTAGGAGTGTGGCTCCTTTCTCGAGCCACTTGAGAAATCCTGTGTCCAAATGGTGTGACAAGTCATGAAATCCAGCTATAATGGTGAGCATATTTGGCCAGCCAAACTACCACCTACCCGCCCCTGAGGAACTTGTCACTATAAGGGTCTTCCAGGTGACAGTAAGTAGGAGTGCCCCAGTGTGAAGCTCCAGCAGGAGCTGGCTGAGCTGTGGCAAAAGCCAGCAGGGAGCTGTTGAAAGATCTGGAAGGGACCTGGGTTGCAAAAGGATGGTACCAGTGAGAAACTGTAAGTTACTTTCACCCTTCTGTCTAGCAGGCAGTTTTAGTTGCATATCTTTAGGCACTACCCATGCACACAGGTCATTAGAATCTTTTCTGTTTGTTTTGCAGTGTGGAGATAGTGAATTGAAGCCATTTGCAAAACCAGTAACTAGAGACAGGCCTGAATAAATATTAACTTGGGGGCATGCCCAGATCACAACTTTATTTATCTAACAGGCTGGTCCAAGACTCTTGATCTGAATACATTAGAAGCTATTTCTAATGTGACTTGTGAAATAGCAATAAGCAATGTACCATCTCTAAGAGGAGTGAAGTGAAAATCTCAAACATGCCTAGCTCTGTTTGAGCTCCACATTGGTCTTAAGGCTGCTCTGTGTGGTGCAGAAATGTGCTCTAGAAGGTGTGATTCTAAAGGGCACAGATGGTTTTTGTCTCCAAAACTGAATTGCAAATGAGTGTCCCCCTCATGTTCCTGCATGGAGCACATTCCCTAGTTCTGCATATTTACTGTCAATTACATTTGGCTTTGTGTTTCACTAAAATAACTCAAATGTAGTCGGCATTCAGATGATAAGATTTCCAGCAATTCAGACATTTGGCTGCAGTATCATAAGCAGTACAGGTGGCACCTCTAAAATCCAGGATTCTTTGGTCCAGCAACACCTGTGGTCTGGCTTGACCTTGGATGTTCCAGGACCAGAGAGTCCTGGCGTGCTGCAGGTGGGTTAGGGGGTCCAGGAGCTGGCATGCAGCTCAGCTGGGCTGCGAGGGGCCGGGAGAGGGGCAGGAAGCTAGTGTAGATCAGCTGGGCTGCAAAGGGGGGAGAAGGAAACCAGTGCAAAGCTCAGCTGGGTTGTGGGAGGGACCGTGAGCTGCTGGACTGGGGGGAGAGCCAGGAAGGTGGGGCAACTAAAACTGCTGGCAGCATTCAAGCTGTGGCCTTCAATGGATTTATGTCAAGGCAATATGATATTTTCTGTCTTAATATTTATCCCTTTCCTAATATTTCTTAACATTCTGTTGACTTTTTTGACTGCTGCTGCACATTGAACAGATGTTTTCAAGGAACCATCCACAATGACTCCCAGATCTCTTTCTTGAGTGGCAACAGTTAATTTAGATTCCATCGTTTTGTATGTGTATTACTTTGCATTTTCAACACTGAATTTCATCTGCCATTTTGTAGCCCGGTTATACAACTTTCTGAGATATTTTGGAGTTCTTCACAGACAGCTTTGGACTTAGCTATCCTGAGTAATTTTGTATCATCTGCAAATTTTGCTGCCTCAGTATTCACTCCTTTTTCCAACTCATTTATGAATCTATTGAACAGCCCTTGTACAGATCCCTGAGGACACCACTATCTACCTCTTCCCATTTTGCAAACTGACCATTTACTCCCTCTCTTTGTTTCCTATCTCTTAATCAGTTACTGATCCATGTGAAAACCTTCCTTTTTATCCCATGCCTGCTTATTTTGCTTTAAGAGATTTTTGTGAGGGACCTTGTCAAAGGCTTTCTGGAAGTCCAAGCACACTATATCCAGTGGATAACCCTGTGATAGGATCTCTGCAGTACAACATGCAACTATGATACATACCACTGAAAATAAGAAGGGAGGTCTGTTGCCCACTGAGTAAATTGTTGTGCTTCCTGTATTCCTTCAGTGAAGTTTCGAATCATGAGCCTGGATGAGGCTTTTAAGGCCATTGATAAACTGGTGAGTATCCCTCTGGTTTCCAGGAAGTAGGGGCCATCAGTGTGCTGAGTGTACCAAGACTCAGCAGATAAACAGAGTGATACCCCCAGGAATTACACTTGTGAGACACACCTCACCTGCCCCATGCCCCCTAGTAACAGAAAGCAGGGCTGGGATAGCTCCTGTTGTATTAATTTAGCTGGATTAAAGGACCCAGAGAGTCCAAGGTGTTAGCAAATATAGTGTCAAATAAGGTTTGGGATTTGGCATTTACGGAGACCTCAGGCTGCTGATTACCAAGGCAAATGTACCATTGAAAGTCCTACTAATCTTTCATTCAAGATCCAGAAAAGAGAAAGATAGTTAACACTTTTGAAATCTAAAGTATCAATAAGGCTTTCATTTAAATAGTATCTCCTGTTCCTTTCCCTTTCACTGCAGAGAGTTTTTAGAAAGAAAACCTTCTGATAGGATTTTTGTTAGCATCAAAGATGGTAACAGCTGTTCTTTTTCTGGGAAAGAGAAGTTAGCTGAAATGGGGACTGACTGGCTAAGCAGAAGTTTGGCAGAAAAGGACCTGGGGATTACAGTAGATGAGAAGCTGGATATGAGTCAACAGTGTGCCCTTGTAGCTAAGAAAGAGGAGCATTGCCAGCAGATCTAGAGAAGTGATTATCCCCCTTCATTCAGCAGTGGTGAGGCCACATTTGGAGTATTGCGTCCAGTTCTGGGCCCCCCACTATAGAAAGGATGTGGACTCATTGGAGACGGTCCAGCGGAGGGCCACAAAAATGATGAGGGGGCTGGAGTGCATGACCTGTGAGAAGAGGCTGAGGGATTTGGGTTTACTTAGTCTGCAGAAGAGAAGAGTGA
Source organism: Pelochelys cantorii (assembly GCA_032595735.1). Classification (NCBI taxonomy): domain Eukaryota; kingdom Metazoa; phylum Chordata; order Testudines; family Trionychidae; genus Pelochelys; species Pelochelys cantorii. Next base: position 212,523,641 of record CM064326.1, read on the forward strand.
GGGGCAGCCTTCAATTTCCTGAAGGGAGGTTCCAAAGGGAGGAGCCAGGTTGTTCTCAGTGGTGACAAATGTCAGAACAAGGAGCAATGGTCTCAAGTTACAGTGGGAGAGGTCTAGGTTGGATAATAGGAAACAATATTTCCCAAGGAGAGTGGTGAAGCACTGGAATGGGTTACCTAGGGAGGTGATGGAATCTCCATCCCTAGAGGTTTTTAAGTCCCAGCTTGACCAAGCCCTGGATGGGATGATTTAGTTGGAGTTGGTCCTGCTTTGGGCAGGGGGCTGGACTCGATGACTCCTGAGGTCTCTTCCAGACCTAGGATTCTATGATTCTAACGCAACACACTTGTGTGCAACACACTTGGAATCTCAAGAGGTGTGCTGCTTACCGGGAGCTCGAATTCAGGATGTGACCGAGAGGCTTACCAAACTGATCAAACCTTCAGATCGCTACCCCTTCCTGCTTCTCCACATGGGAACTAATGATACGGCCAAGAATGACCGTGAGTGGGTTACTGCGGATTATGTAGCGCTGGGAAGAAGGATCCAAGAATTCAGAGCGCAAGTGGTGTTCTCGTCCATCCTCCCTGTTGAAGGGAAAGGACTGGGCAGGGATCGTCAAATTGAGGAAGTAAATGTGTGCTTGCACAGGTGGTGTCGCAGAGAGGGCTTTGGTTTCTTCAACCATGGGACCCTGTTCCGGGCACAAGGATTGTTAGGAAGAAATGGAATCCACCTAACCAAGAGAGGAAGGAGTATCTTCACGGGCAGGCTTGCAAACCTAGTGAGGAGGGCTTTAAACTAGGTTAGTTGGGGGACGGTGACCAAAACCCTGAGGGGAGTGGGAAAGTTGGATACCTGGAAGAAATGCAAAGAGGAACGAGCAAGAAAGGAGGACCCCAGATTTGAATGGAGAAGATAGGGCAATCAGCTGGTTATCTGAGATGTTTGTACACTAATGCGAGAAGCCTGGGCAACAAACAGGGAGAACTGGAGGCCCTGGCCCAGTCCAAGAAATATAATTTAAGTGGGATAACAGAGACTTGGTGGGATGACTCGCATGACTGGAGCACTGTCATGGAAGGGTATAGACTGTTCAGGAAGAACAGGCAGGGGAGAAAAGGAGGAGGAGTTGCACTATACATAAAAGAGCACTATGATTGCTCTGAACTCCAGTATATAGAGGGAGAAAAACCTGTTGAGAGTCTATGGGTTAAGTTTAGAGGTGCAAACAACAGCAGTGATGTTGTGGTTGGTGTCTACTACAGGCCACTGAATCAGGTGGATGAGGTAGATGAGGCTTTCTTCGGACAACTGAGAGAAGCTTCCAGATTGCAGGCCCTGGTTCTCATGGGGGATTTTAATCACCCTGACATCTGTTGGGAAACCAATACGGCAGTACACAGGCAATCCAGGAAGTTTTTTGAGAATGTTGGGGATAACTTCTTAGTACTAGTGCTGAAGGATCCGACCAGGGGCCATGCGCAGCTTGACCTTCTGCTCACAAACAGGGAGAAACTAATAGGGGAAGCAGAGGTGGGTGAAAACCTGGGAAGCAGTGATCAAGAGATGGTAGATTTCAGGATCCTGACCAAAGGAAGAAAAGAGAATAGTAAAATACACACCTTGGACTTCAGAAAAGCAGATTTTGACTCCCTCAGACACCTGAGGGGCAGAATCCTCTGGGATACTAACATGAAGGGAAAAGGAGTCCAGGACAGTTGGCAGTATTTTAAAGAAGCCTTATTGAAGGCACAGAAAGAAACCATCCCGATGCGTAGAAAGAGAGGCAAACATGGTAGGAGACCGGATTGGCTTACGGGGGAAATCCTTGGTGAACTTAAGCACAAAAAGGAAGCTTACAAAAAGTGGAAACTTGGACAAATGACCAGGGAGGGGTATAAATGTATAGCTCGAGAATGCTGGGGGGTTATCAGGAAGTTGAAAGTGAAATTGGAATTGCAACTAGCAAAGGATGTGAAGGATAACAAGAAAGGTTTCTATAGGCATGTTAGCAAGAAGAAGGTGATCAGAGAGGGTGTGGGGCCCCTATTGGATGAAGGAGGTAACCTAGTGACAGATGATGTGGGGAAAGCTGAAGTACTCAATGCTTTCTTTGCCTCTGTATTCATGGACAAGGTCGGCTCCCAGACTGATGTGCTAAGTGACGCAAGATGGGATGAAGATGGACAGCCCTTGGTGGGTAAAGAACAAGTTAGGAACTATTTAGAAAAGCTAAACGTACACAAGCCCATGGGTCTGGACTTAATGCATCCGAGGGTACTGAGGGAGTTGGCAAATGTCATTGAGGAGCCTTTGGCCGTTACCTTTGAAAAATCATGGAGATCGGGAGAGATCCTGGATGATTGGAAAAAGGCAAATGTAGTGCCCATCTTCAAAAAAGGGAAGAAGGATGATCCAGGGAACTATAGGCCGGTCAGTCTTACCTTGGTTCCTGGAAAAAATCATGGAAGGGATCCTTAAGGAATCTATTTTAAGGCACTTGGAAGAGAGGAAAGTGATTAGGAATAGTCAGCATGGATTCACAAAGGGCAAGTCGTGCCTGACCAATCTGAGTAGCTTCTATGATGAGGTAACTGGCTGTGTGGACATGGGAAAGTCAGTGGTTGTGATATACCTTGACTTTAGCAAGGCTTTTGATACGCTCTCCCACAATATTCTTGCCAGCAAGTTAAAGGAATGTGGATTGGTTAAATGGATGGTAAGATGGATAGAAAGCTGGCTAGAAGGCCGGGCCCAGCGGGTAGTGAGCAACAGCTCGATGTCAGGATGGCAGTCGGTTTCTAGCGGAGTGCCCCAAGGTTCGGTTCTAGGACTGGTTTTGTTCAATATCTTTATTAATGACCTGGATGAGGGGATGGATTGCACCCTCAGCAAGTTTTCAGATGACACTAAGCTAGAGGGAGAGATAGATATGATGGAGGGCAGGGATAGAGACAAATTGCAGGATTGGGCCAAAAGAAATCTGATGAGGTTCAACAAGGACAAGTGCAGAGTCCTGCACTTGGGACAGAAGAATCCCAAGCATTTTTACAGGTGGGGGACCAACTGGCTAAGTAGTAGTTCTGCAGAAAAGGCCCTGGGGGTTACAGTGGATGAGAAGCTGGATATGAGTCAACAGTGTGCCCTTGTAGCCAAGAAGGCTAATGGCATATTAGGTTGCATTAAGAGGAGCATTGCCAGCAGATCCAGAGATGTCATTATTCCCCTTTATTCGGCTCTGGTGAGGCCACATCTGGAGTATTGTGTCCAGTTCTGGACCCCCGACTACGAAAAGGATGTGGACACAATGGAGACGGTCCAGCAGAGGGCAACCAAAATGATTAGGGGGCTGGAGCATATGACCTATGAGGAGAGGCTGAGGGAGTTGGGTCTGTTTAGTCTGCAGAAGAGAAGAGTGAGGGGCAGCCTTCAATTTCCTGAAGGGAGGTTCCAAAGAGGATGGAGAAAGGCTGTTCTCAGTAGTGACAGATGGCAGAACAAGGAGCAATGGTCTCAAGTTGTGGTGGGAGAGGTCCAGGTTGTATATTAGGAAAAACTATTTCACTAGGAGAGTGGGGAAGCACTGGAATGGGTTACGTAGGGAAGTAGTGGAGTCTCCATCCCTAGTGGTGTTTAAGTCTCGGCTTGACAAAGCCCTGGCTGGGTTGAGTTAGTTGGGATTGGTCCTGCCTAGTGCAGGGGGCTGGACTTGATGACCTTCTGCGGTCTTTTCCAGCTCTATGATTCTATGATTCTAAGTAACCTCTTGGTAAACACCAGGGGAATTAAAAGATGATGGCATGGCTCCAGGCTGAAGTGACAAATGTTTGCCAGTCAAAAAAAAAAAAAAAAAAGGTGTTTGAAAGTACTCTGAGAAAAAGGGGGTGAGTTGCCAGTGACTGCCCCAGGAGGTGTCTGGGAGCATTGTCAGGGAGACAGGCAAACACAGAGACTTTGAGGAACAGTCTCTAGACAGGCAGCCAGAATCCCCATATGGAAGATGGCTGAGATCCGGTAAGCTAACAGGCACACAGTCTGGTTTATTGCATTTGAGATCTGTTTTACTAATAATGACACTTGTCTGTAAGGAGACTGGTCAGTCATTGGTTACCACTGTCACTGCCCTGGAGGGAACAAAGCTGCAGTGTCTGCACATATCAGACCTACTCAGGCAAATCCTGGTTACTAGATAGGGGACTCCCAATCTGAGATCTGTGTGATTCCATCCTGAGCCCCCAGTGGGAGCTGGAAGCCTGACACCGAGAGGGGCTGTATCCCCAGGGGCAGACAAGTGCCATTCGGCTGTTAACGGTGACAGGAATGACCATCCAGCCTGGAAGTTCTACTGAGGCCCAGCAAGCGAATGCTGCTTCAGATCAGTTACAGTGAAAGCTTTCTCTATGAAGTCCAGGTTCTGATCCCATTGAAATCAATGGGTCCTTTGCCATTGACTCTCACAGGGCTAAGATTTGGCCCTTAGAGTAGATGTGAGAGTAGTGACAGTGAGGTGTAACAGACATGTGCAGGGTTTCACTGGAGTCTCCTAGCTACCAGTTTACTCCCAAGGGTTTTTTTACATGGGTGTATCTGAGCGTGCCATGTTAGCTGGGAGCAGAGGGAAATAGTGTCAGTTCCCACCCTCTGCTGCCTCCCTTGCTGGTCCTATTCTCAGCAGTACAGGATTCAGGGAGCTGCCCTTACCACTTGTGCAGATGAAGGAGCTCTGGGTCACCTCCCTGTCGAGGCTGTCAGGTTGCTCAGCTCAGAGGGAAGGCGACACAAGCAGGGTTCTGGTCTGCCCTGGCCCTGGTGCTCCCTATGCACATGGGGGCTACGGTAATATACAGGTTATATGCACGGCAGAGGGGTTATGGTGGAGGATGGGCTAGAAAAATGGACTGTGACTAATACCAGTCCACAGCTTTGCAGGCAGGGGTCTGGGATGCTCGTTCTTCTGAGGCCACCCCTCTCCTGCTCTATGTTTGGAGCCTGCAGACCATGTTTGTCACATGTAGCAAGCACTGGGCCTCTTGCAGAAACAGAGGCTTATTGGGATCCATCCTAAGCTTTGTTGCCTGCTTTCTTTATCCCCAGCTGATTGGCTTTCAGCACAAGCAGGAAAAGGCAAATGCTGTGGCATGGCTGTGCCAGAAGTTAAATGGCCTGAAGTAGCAAAGCATTTGTAGAAGCAAGTGCTGGGCAGGGACTGGGGATTTAACAGGAATGGGAGTTTCAGGAGGCATACCGGAGAGGTCGACAAAGGCTTCCCTTGTTGACCGCACCGCATCTAGACTGCCACGCTGTGCTGGATCAGCTGATCATTGGCACAGCGTGACGGCCATTTTTATTTTAATGAAGCGGGGATTATTTAAATCCCCGCTTCTTTGACTATGCCGAATAAATTATTTTGCATGGCTCCGTTGACGGAGCCATGTAGTCTAGATGTAGCCAAACAGATCACAGTCTGAGGCTACTTTTGTACAAGCCACCACTGTATGCATGGGACTGCCACTGAAGAGATACTGTAGGAGAGAATCATTATGGGATCCGTATAAAAAATTGCCACTAATTATGGAATTGTTAAGGAAATTTAGGGTTTTGTTTCACCATGCCGTAGTTAGGACCAGTGATACATTTCACACCCAACCCAGAGTTTCCCCAGGTGAAGCTGTGTTCAGATCTGAGGGTGTGCTTTGAGCCCCATCTCCAGTTTTGAGGATGGCCAGGACCATCCCCCCACCTCTTTTGCTGATGGACTCTCCCGAGCACATGTTCTTCTTCCCTTTGGTGACTCACTCTTAGGCAGAAGTCAGGACTGAAGAGCTCAGGTAGAAAACTGAACAGTGCCTGTCTCACTGGCAGTCTAGTTGCCCCATTCTTTCCACTGAGCCTCAGCTGGACAGTGTCATTGGCTATGGGAGAGGTTTCCTCCCATGCTAGCTTGAGCTAACTCAAAGGGGGGAAAACACCAGACATCTAAGACATTCAGGAAATACTGAAACCTGAGCATCTTTTCCCACCCTTAAAAACATCTGGTGAGCCCTGAAGGTCAAAATTCCTTGGTATGTTATAATGAAAAGCAAAAACATCTCCTACAAAGATTAACATGCTTCTGAGACTGCTCAGCATGTGTTACTTGTTGTCTGATTGTAAGAAAGGTAAATTCCCCCGGGTGATGAACACCATGGACAAAATCAGAAAAAGCAGCATTAAGTAACACTGACCACTTCTGTAGCACTTTACATCTTCCAGGCATCAAACCAACACTAACCAACCCTCACATTTCTCTGACCAGATAGGGAAGTTGTTATCCCCATCGATGGAGAAACTGAGGAATAGGGAAGGGATTTTTCTGAACACAGTAAATCAATGGCAGAATCACTAGTGGAGTTCCTAGTGGTATGCTCAACCCACTCTCTTGGACTAGTTCCTCCCTACTTACTGTGGCAGGGCATTGCCCTCTACTGGCCCTTTAAGGGGCTGAGACCTGGAGTCAAGAGGAAGCCCAGCTGAGGCAGCTAAGGAGGGCCCAGGTGGAGGCCATATGGAGCAGCTCCTGGGAGGAGGAGAAGGACCTGCCTGCAGTGAGAGAGATTTCAGCCTAGCAAACCCAGGCTACCCGGCCTGAGGCCCTAAGGGCTGCAAGAGTCAGTCACGGAGGGCGGGGCTTGCATGGAGGCAGCCCTAAAAGGCCAGGCTGCAAGGAGGCAGCTGCAGTAGGCTGGGAGAGCTTGAGCCAGGGAAGCCCCAGGCCATAAGTCCACAAGGTAGGGTTGCAGAAGGCAACCGGGCAGGCAGAGTGGGAGATGAATTAGGGGTCCTAGGGAGTAGGGAGGACCCTGGAGGAGGAGCGGAGGAAGAACAATGACTTCCCTCTCCCCCCCCCCCGAAGGGGGGGCAGACCAAGACTGGAGTGGTCACTGCCGGAGGGCAGTGCCCTGAAGAGAACACCTCACCCAAAGGGGGCACGTTGGCTTCGGAGCAGACGGTTACTTCCCCAAAGCCACCCTGAGGGAAGAAGCCGTGCGGAAAGTGAGTGAACCCCCTATAGTATCTTGCATAGGGACTAATTTCCAGACAGCATAAGAGATTTTACCGTCCACCTTGTACTCCTAAGACCAATGGCTTTGATGGGAAACCATCTGAAGGCTCAGTTTAGTAGCCACAGAAGGTGCTGTGAAGGCTGCTGTGTGGGAATCTGGTGTCTTGCTCTCAGCCTGTGGCTTCCACAAGGCAGCAGAGGATAGAGACAGTGATGCTGGTGGCACTTCCAGTTCCTAGCATGATGGACAAGAAGGGCACTCCTGTGGCTACAGAAGGACACCGTCAGTCAGGAGCAGTGTGAATGGCATCTGAAATGGAACTCCCTGCAGTGACTGCAGGCAGAAGCACAGCTGTCATGGCACAAGGCCAGATTTCATGGGGAGAGAAATTATTTAAGAGGCTTCACGTCATCAAGGTGCATCAACTGGGGCATCCTAAAGGGCACAGCAGTAAGGATCCTGGTCCTTGCAGTCACTTAGCAGTACTGGGTAGGATACCTAATGTGTGGGGCTAGGACCCCTGAGATGTCATCTGCGGGGCTTAGACATTACTGACCCGCCCGGACCCCCTTCTCTGCCAGCCTGGGACCTCTTTTACTTGGTTCAGTTGAGCCTCCTCTAGCAAATCCCATGGGCAAAGCCACATCCAGCAGCAGATACAGACACTGAGAACAGCTCTGGGAAGATGCAGTTTAAAGGATTAACTCCAGCACCTTGAGGTACAAATCCACAATTATATGAAGTTGGCCTATTCCTCAATGTGAAAGAAGGTATGCACAGCCTCTCACCACCACACTTCCCTCCAAATAGAAATTACATACACTTGGTTACATTATAAACCAGAAATAATTGTATTAACTATGAAAAGGGGTATTTTACATGGTCAAAGAGGAAGCAAACAGAATAAAGCAGTTTACTTAAAAAAAAAAAAATACAAAGCACACAATCTAGATTCAGTAAACTCTGGTTACACATCATAATTTCTCACCATAGATATTATGTCAGGTAAAGTCTTTCACAGGCCAGAGGTGTCTCTTCTGACCTGGGCCAGCAGTTCTTTATCTGCCCTTTCTGTTACAATCCTTTCATTGCCAGGTGTCTTAATGTATCCTTTGGGGTGGGGAGGCAAAGGTAAAAGCTAGTTGAAGACCATCAAAGGTTTCTTCCCCTACCTTATATGGAATTTCCATAAGGCAGGAAACTTTTGTTTGGCTCTCCTCACCTGCTGTAGAACAAACCAAGGAGTTGGTTAGTGTCAGATGAACAGATCACCTGACTTTATAGCACCCCAGCACCCATCAATCAGTTATTGTCCACGATGGGCCATTAAGCCCCTGTTTGTATCAGCAGTGTGTGTGACCCAAAGCAGCAGATATGAAATACAGATACACCGGGCAATATTCCTAACTTCAGCACACAAATGATATATGCATACCAAAGGGATAATTATATTCAATAGATTACAAGGTCTCCAATGATCTCATGTGTCCTCTCATATAAAATATCTCAGTTATGACATATTCATATCATAAGCATATTTTCATAAAGCACGTGGAATATTACTTCACATTGAATACTGAAAAGTAAGGGCCAGAATGTCAGAGAAAGCCCCTTCCACGTTTCTGCAACCCCAGGTGTTTTTGCCCAAGACATTCACTCTGACTGTAGGCATGTAGCAACGACCCTTTAATTCTATGATTTCTGCTACAGGTTGGACCTCCCTGGTCCGGCACCCTCAGGACCTGACCAGTCCCGAATGAGGGGACCTTGGCTTCCCAGGCTACTGCTTCTCCCTCTGGCTGGCTCTGCTCCAGCCTCACTGCCACTGAGCTCCAGCCCTGCTGCTACAGAGCTTGGGCTTGGCATGCTGCTGCCAGACCGCGGGGGCTCTCCGGGGATGGAGCTCCCCAGCTGCCGTGACCCCGCTTCTGCCCTTCCCAGATGAGGCGTCTCAGGGACAGGGGCTCCGCAGCTGCCCCACTTCTATCCTGCCCTGGGCTTGCTGGGGACTAGACTCCATGGCTGCCCACTGCTGCAGTGCCCAGCCAGGGCTCCCTGGGGACGGGGCTCCACAGCTGCCCCACTGCTGCCACACCGGAAGGGGCTCCACAGGAACGGAGCTCACTGGTCCTGCTGCTGCCCTGTCTGGCCAGGACTCCCTGGGAACAGGGCTCACCACTCTGATGGTGGGGCTCCCCTCCACTGGACTCCCTGACTGGCTCTCAGTCCTGGCGCCGGGGCTCTCTGGTCCAGCAACATCTGTGGTCCAGAGACCCGGATTTAAGAGATTCAACCTGTAGAAGAAACTGAGAGCAGAAATGCAAGAGACCTATAGACCCAGACATATAAGAATAAGTTAAGCAGTTAGCACAAGCACAATGTGTACTTGCTCAATGAGCAAAGTTAACCGTGACCTTAAGTCACAAGATGACATGACTTTGTTTATTGTTTTGTAATAATCTTGGGTTGCACAAACACAATTTGTACCAGTGTAGAGTATTTGTTAGTGAGTTTATCTTGAATAATATGCTAGCCTATGGCATGGGCTAGGACAAGAAGCAGTGGCCTTAAACTGCAGCAAGGGAGGTTTAGGTTGGACATTAGGAAAAACTTCCTAAACGTGTAAGTGGTGAAACACTGGAATACATTGCCTAGGGAGGTTGTGGAATCTCCATCACTGGAGATATTTAAGAGCAGGTTAGATAGACATCTGTTGGGGATGATCTAGACAGCGCTTGGTCCTGTGGCAAGGTCAGGGGATTGGACGTGATGATCTCTCGTGGTCCCTTCCAGTTCTAGTATTATATGATAATAGCATCTCAATATTATGAGGGTAAAAAAAATAAGATTTATGAATCAAATGACACCTCCCTTATATTTCTTCCATTAACTTGTCCATAGAATTACACAAGATCCCAGATTATCACATGCTCTTCACAGTCTGCTTTTGATTTAACACACATTGATTCAGCACACATTGATTCAAACATTCAGATATTGATTCACATGCTGTTTCTACTACTAGTGTATCCTCTGCTGGCTAATAAAACCATAGCCTGGGTCTGAGAAGCAATCCCTTCACTTTTTAGCCGTGTGGAGGTAGTAGAAAAGTAGGACTCCTAAACTGTGAACTGGAGATGACAGAGGGTACATCTACACTACAGTGCTATTTCGAATTAACTTATTTCGAATTAGTTAATTCGAAATAAACAAATTCGAAATAACGCATCTAGACACAAAAACTAATTCAAAATAGCATTTTTCTAATTCAAAATAGCGCATCCACATTGATTGGACCCTGAATCAAAGGTAAGGCTGGCCGGAACCAGTGCCGGCAGGGTATCAGGGTCGAACTTAGTGTGTGGGGCTGCTGCCTCAGGCTATCCGAGGTCTATGCTTAAAGGGACCCGACCCCCAATCCCGGACAGACAGTTCTCAGGTTTCTCTGCTTGCTGGTCTACTTCACAAGCAAAGCATCTGTGTCTCGGAGTGCTCTGCTTGCCCTCACTCGGGACACCACGGCACTCTGCAACATGGAACCAGACCTGCCCCTGGGGACTGTGCTGCGTCTCGTGGACACGTTGCCAGCAGCCTGGCTGCACTGTCTACAGGCTGCCATCCCGGGAGGACCATCGAGGGGCTGTCAGGATCCAGGGGGCCCTGTGGGAGAGCTTCCACCCTGAGGAGCGCTAACAGTCTCCCCGGTCTGCCCCACTGGGGGCTTGTGCCCCATTCCTCCCCCTCGTCCTTCCACTTACCATTCCCTAGCCCCCCCTTCCTGATGTCAAATAAAATACACGTATTTTTAAAAATAGAAACTGTCTTTATTTAACACAACTGGGAGGGGGGGTGTGAACCTCTGGGGAGACAGGTGAAAGGAGGTGGGAGAGGAGAAAGGGTGGGAGAGGGGAGGGGGGAAACTGGGAAAAGGGAGCTGGAAGGGGGAAGCAAGGGGAAGAAGGGGGAGGGGAAGCTCAGCGCTCAGGGATGGGGGTCTCGCCGGGCCAACTGCCTCCGAGCACCGCAGGGGAGGGGGTCTCGGCATCCCCAGGAGGATGGGGAGGAGGGTGCGGAGGTTGAGGTGGGGGGTGTGGAGGTTGAGGAGGAAGAGGCAGGAGGGGGGCAGGAGTGGGAGGAGGAACAGTAGCTGGGGGGGGGGGGACAGCAGGCGCAGGACCGGCACGGGGCAGCATGCTCTGCACCAGGGCCTGCAGATGGTGACAGATGGCACAACCCTGGGCAAGCAGCTCCCACCGGAACTCCTGGTTGTCTTGCACCTGCTGCTCCATGATCCGGGTCTGGGCTCACAGGGCCTGCAGGTGCTGGTCTCTGTACCCCTGGCGCGTAGTGGTGGTCCTGCTGAGGCCGCGGGTGCAGGAGCTTGTCCCGGGCGGGGTGGTGCGCCCTGCACGAGCAGCTGGTGCAGCTGTAGAGAAAGAAGAGAAGTGGTCAGTTCTCCCTGGGGACACAGTGGATGATGCCCAGCACCCCCCGCGAGGTGAGGGCGACCGTGCCCTGCACCGTCAGAGCCGATGTGCTTGCACAGAGGCCATGCTCAGCATGTCCAGCTCTGCCCGGGAGTGGGAGCTACCCCGAGACCGCACCCATGTCCCTGTGCCGTGTATAGTGCGGCCGGGGCGGGAGGGAGAAGTCCCCGCCCCTGTGTAGAGGGGGTGTGTGAAGGGAGGGCTTCCTGCTGTGTCCTGCCCCGAGGCCAGGAGTGTGTCAGGTCTCTTCACACACGTGTGGCTATCGGGCTACGGTCCCTGGGTGTCACGCAGCTGGAGCCACCTGCCCAAGGGTGGCACGGCACGTGCCCGCATGTGCACAGGTGGCTGTTTGATCTGTGGGAGGCATGGCCCATGCACGCGGTCCCTGGTCTCCCTCCCTGCCTCCCCCCCCAGGTAGGGGACAGTGCTGGCACTTACCTGGTATGGCCTCCCCGGATGACCCTGCCGATTCTGGTGCTGGGACAGCTGGTGGTGGCCCCTCTGCTGCGCCTGGGTCAGGGCCCTTAGCTCCCGGCTCGCTGTTCCCCAGGCTGGTGCGGACCACCCCGCCCCCCAGGATTCGGTTGAGGGTGGGGAAGTAGGGGCAGGTGGCAGCCCCTGCTGCAGCGCCGCCCCTGGTGGCCCCGGCGTACGCCTGCTGCAACTCTTTAATTTTGAGGCGCACCTGCTCCTGGGTGTGTCTGTGTCCCTTGAGGGCCATGGTGGCCGCTATGCGGCCATAGACGGCCGCATTCCTTTGCCTAGTGCGGAGATCATGGACATTGGGGGCTTCCCCTGAAACCTCAATGAGATCCATGATCTCCGCACTAGTCCAGGCAGGCGTGCACCGTCTACGGCCCCTGGCTGGCCCCTGGGTGCTGGGGACTGGGCGGGGGACGGCTGGCTGCCACTGGATGCCATTGTGTGGCCACTGGGTGAGGGTCTGTGGCTGCTGGCAGGCCTGGCTCTGGCATTTGCCCAGTGGCCAGACTCTACCCCTTTAAGGGTCCCGGGGCTGGGGGAGAGAAGAGTTTTCCTGGTTGTGCCCAGAGTGGCCACCAGGGGAAACTGGGAAGGGCTAGAGGTCCCCTAATTCGAAATAAGTGTCTACATAGCACTTATTTCGAATTAGCTATTTCGAATTTGGTGTTATTCCTCGTAGAATGAGGTTTACCAAATTCGAAATAAGTGCTCCACTTGTGTAGACACTGTTGAAGTTAATTCGAAATAACGGCTGTTATTTCGAATTAACTTTGTAGTGTAGACATACCCTACATTATGAATTAGCATTTCTTTGTTTCTTTAATCCCCTTCCTCTCCCTGTCTGCTCTTTCTCTCTGGGTATGTCTACACTACAACGCTATTTCAAATTAACTTAATTCAAAATAGTTAATTCGAATTAAGGTAATTCAAATTAACGCATCTACACACAAAAACTATTTTGAAATAGCATTTTGCTATTTCAAAATAGCACGTCCACACTGAGTGGACCCTGAACCAAAGTTAAGGCAGGCCGGAACCAGTGCCCCCAGGGCATCAAGTTAGGACTTAGTGTGTGGGGCTGCTGCCTGAGGCTAACTGAGCTCCGTGCTTAAAGGGACCCTACCCCCATCTTGGACAGACAGTTCTTAGGGTTCCCCGCTTGCTTGTCTACCTCGATGAGGGACAGCAAAGCAGTCCTGTCTTGGAGTGCCCGCACTCAGGACACCACAGCACTCGGCCACATGGAGCCAGAGCTGCCCCTGGGCATGCTAGTGTGTCTCGTGGGGTCGTTGCCATCAGCCCGGCTGCACTTGCTGCAGGCCGCCATCCGGGAGGTCCATCTGGGGGCTGTCAGGATCCAGGAGGCCCTGCGGGAGAGTGTCTACCTCGAGGAGCCCTCAGAGCCACCCCGGTCCTCCCCACCGGGGGCTTGTGCCCCATTCCTCCCTCAGGTCCTTCCACTTACCCCTCCCTAGCCCCACTTCCTGATGTCAAATAAAAGACACATATGTTCAAAAATAGAAACTGGGTTTATTGAACAAAACTGGGGGGGGGGAATGATCCTCTGGGGAGATTGGGAAAAGGAGGTGGGAGAGGGGAAGAGAGAGGGTGGGAGAGGGGAGGGGGAAACCTGGGAGAAGGGAGCTAGGAGGGGGAAACAAGGGGAAGAAGGGGGAGGGGAAATTCAGGGCCCAGGGTTGGGGGTCTCACTGGACCAACTTGATTTTCATGCAAACCTGTTCCTGGGTTTGCATGTGGCCTTTGGTGGCCAGGCTGGCAGCTATCTTGCCATAGATGGCCGCATTCCTCCATCTAGTGCAGAGATCATGGATGTTGGGGGCATCCCCCACAACCCTGAATAAGGTCCATGATCTCCACCCTGGACCAGGGAAGCGCCTGCCTTCTCCAGCCCCTGTCAGGCTCCTGGGAGCAGGCAGACTGCTTCTGGGGAGCGGTGGAGGTCTGGCTGCCAGTGGCTTTCTGGCTCATGTTTTGGGGCCACTGGGTCAGGGGCCCTGGTGGCTACTACTGGCTCTGGGCTGGCAGGCTTGGAGCTGGCACAGGCACTGTGGCCAAAGTCTACCCCTTTAATGGCTCCGGGGCTGGGGGAGAGGAGAGTAAGTTTTCCTGGTTGTGCCCAGAGTGGCCACCAGGGCTCCCTGGGAAGGGCTGGAGTCCCCCTATTTCGAATTAAGTGTCTACACAGCACTTAATTTGAAATAGCTATTTCGAATTTGGTGTTACTCCTCGTAGAATGAGGTTTTACCAAATTCGAATTAAGTGCTCAGCTATTTCGAATTAAATTCAAAATAGCGGTTTGCATGTATAGACACTATTGAAGTTAATTCGAAATAAGGGCCGTTATTTCAAATTAACTTTGCAGTGTAGACATACCCTCCCTCTTTCTATACTATCTGATACGCTGTAGCTGATACCTTACACACCATAAACAGTCACTTTGACTTCTTGATCAATGATGAAAGGACTTTTTGGTACATTGACCATAACTTCAAACTTTGGTAACTATTCATAAAAAGTTGTTAGGCCTGCTTCTTCCTGAGATGAGACAGTAATGACTAAACAACTGCCCCTAACAAGAGTTATCCTGAAGCAGGACTATATAAACAAGGTCCTGACCCTTTGCCATCACACAGCTATGGGGACGGATTGTTAGATTTTCAGAAGCTGTGGAGAGAACATGTGACCCACAACATTTCTAGCCAGAAAAGTCAACATAAGCATTGGGATCAGCACACATTTACAATGCAGTTTATTGGTGCAAGCACTCCTTATGCAAAAACAGCTCAGAATACTTCATGGGCTGTTAGGCCATGTCTATGCGATGCGGAAGATTAATGCATAGCGTAGCCATGGTTGATCCTTTAGGGTTCGATTTAGTGGGTCTAGTGAAGACCTGCTAATTCAAACTGAGAAGTTGCCCCTGTCAGTGCTGATAGTCCTGCTCCTCACAAGGAGTAAGGGAAACATTTGCTCCTGTCGACTTCCCGCTGTGTGGTTGGTGATTTATGATACATCTACTCTAGCTACGTGAGTAACGTGGCTGGAATTATATATCTTAAGTCAACCTTCTGCTCTAGTGTAGACCAGGCCTTAAAGTCAAATTCTCAAATTCTTCTCTTAACACCAGTTTTATATTGTAACTCCACTGATTTCAATAGCGTTATCCCCAATTTACAGAGGTGTATGTGAGAGGATGCACATACAGGATCAATTTAAGTACAGTTGAGATCTACAGGATGCCCACAGTTCATGCCAGAGCATATACATATCAGGCTAAAAGGTATGGCCTAGATCAGGGGTTGGCAACCTTTTCAAACCAAAGAGCCAAACTACATCACAATTCGGACCAATTGGTCAACAAAGAGCCACATAAGAATGCCCATTTGCATGACTGAAAATATACAACTTAATATTATTGATCATTGACATAATGATTAATAATAGCAGAAATGAAACATTGTACTCACAGACTTTATTTAATGGTGTCAGCGGGCAGGGGGCTACCCTGCCAGGGTTCCATCACTTTACTCCCTGCCCATGGCCCACCCGGCCAAGTGCCCTTGCTGGGCTCCCTTTCACCCGCGTCACCGACAGTCTGATGACGCTATTGTCCCCACAATCCTCCACCTCCCGTCTGATGCTTGGCTAGTCAGCCGGGCAAGGTAGGGGGACTCGGGCCCGCCCTCACTCCAAACCCCGACCCAGGGCCCTAAGGGCTGGGACCACTGTCCCAGTTCCAGCTGGTGGGGGTTCCACCCCGCAACGCACCAACCCCTTGGGTTACTACCCTGCTCTGGGTCACTTCCTACCTTCCCGGTTCTTGAGCTGTGGTTCAAGGTCGCTCCCCTGGTCTCTTACCAGCGACCTCCTCTCCCAGCGGCGGCGCCTCTTTTGCGCGTCCCGCCGCAGGTGCATTCAGTGTGAAGGCGGGGGGGGCACGTCAGCGTCTGTGGCTCCTTCCCCTCTCCCGTTCCCTGCTGGCCCTTGCCCAGGCCGGCCCCGCCACCCGTCCTGAGCATGCGCGGTCTCAGCAGCAGCCGGAACGCTCCTGCCGCTTCTTCCCCCTCCCCTCGGGTCCCACCGGGCTCCTGCGGGGAGCGCAGGGCTGCCTTTGTTGGCCCCCCGGCTGCGGCGGAACAGGCAGCGCAATGCTGGGGGCAGTGTGGCTGCTTCTCCCCAGTATGCCGGGGACGGCGCAGCCACAGTGCGGGGCGGTGGAGCAGCCCAGCCAGAAATGGGACTTCTGATGCTGCATCTTTTCACGCATTTCTTTGAAGTTTACATCATAACTGATCAAATCCAGCTTCATGCAGGCATTCATGCAGGCTCTGGGGTGGGGCCACAAATGAGGGGCTCAGTGTGTGGGACAGGGCTGCCAGTGAGTGGGATAGGGATGGGGGTGCAGGATCTGGGTAGGTGGTGGGGTGCAGGAGACAGTGAGGGTGCAAGGTCTGGGTGGGAGGTAGGGTTCAGGACCCGGCTGGGGGCAGGGTGTCTGGCTGGGAGGAGGGGGCAGGAGCAAGGGAAGGTGCAGGACTGGGCTGGGGGCAGGGTGTTTGGCCAGGGGGAAGGGGCTGGAACAGGGGATGATGCAGGATCAGGCTTGGGACAGGGTGTCTGGCCTGGGAGAGGGTGCAGGAACAGGCTAGAGGTGTGGGGATCTCAGTGGGTGGGATGAGTGAGAGGGCTGGGGTGCAGGGTCTGGGTATGAGGGGGGCACTTAGTTGCTTTTGCACCACATTGCAGACACCATGTAACATGGGCTCCTGCTGCTCCCATTTGCTAGATTCTTGTGAATGGGGGAAAAGAAGAAGCCTCCAGGAAGTGCGTCCCTGTGAGGCTGGTCCCCCAGCCAGGGAAAGAAAACAGCAGCACACGGAGCCATTTTTGGCTCTGCTTGTTCCCTGCATGCCAGATCCAGAGGCGAGGGATTTCAAAATACTGAGGGAGTCCATTAACTATCTCACCATGCAGCACAGTGATAACAATGTAGTTAATCCATGCATTTCACACAAACACAGCTGCTTTCTAAACCATACACTCAGGGAGCTGGAACTAGAACCCTCACCCACCAGCTCCAAAAGCAGGGGTCTTTATGAACTGAGCTAAAGGAGAATGCTTACCTACCCTTACCAGGAGTTTTCATATCACCACTCTGGGCCCAGCAAGATCACACTCCCTCCTGTGCACAAAGCCCATGCACACTGCATTTACTCCTAGGGGAATTCTGCACCAAAAATTAAAAATTCTGCAACAAAAGATTAAAAATTAAAAATTCTGCCCACAATCAAAACAACTCAATTATTTGTCAAAACAACTCAATTCTTTTTGGTAATTTATTTCAAAGTACCTGTCAGCAAGTATGTCTGTAACAATACAGATAGAAAAAAAGATTCAGGTTTTTTTCTTTGACAAATAGATTCCTTACTGGGCATATTAATGCAGAAATCTGAATAATAATCCATTTCAGCTACAGTACAGAAACAAGTCTTACCCCCCTCCGAAGCAGTGTGAAAGCTTGGGGGGGCCAGGGGTAACAGAGGAACTGAGGAGAGTGAAGTACCCCACTGTCTCCCCCTAATCCCTGTCTCCTGGCCTGGCCTGTACTTATGCCACAGCACCCTCTTGTAGGCAAAAAGCAGAACTGCAGCAACATTTTGGCAGAAGCTTTTTTCTGCTCCAAAAATTACAAATTATGCCTGGCTCATGAATTATGTAGGCATGCAGTAGTGCAGAATTCCCCTCAGAATCTGAATTGGATGCCCGTGGAATAGTTACAGTATCAATACAATTGTCATGAGCGCAGCTGCTTGCAATATGCCGTCACAGAGTCCTTCTCCACAGGGCAGTGATGGCTGCTCAAGATGGGTTCTTCATCAGCTGGAAGGAGAGCTGGTAGTGGCATCTTCAGATGTTGCCTCCAGCCACTGAAAGATCCAGTTGCTCTGTGGGTCCTGAGCTTGGACAAACACAGACATGTTCTGATTCTTATTCTTTTCCTCCCATGCAAACGTTCTCGCTCAGGTTTCACACTGGGGGAGATGTGATGAGAAGTTCTGTGGCACCTTATAGACTAACAGATTTATTGGAGCATAAGCTTTTGTGGGCAAAGACCCACTTCATCAGATGCAATGGAGATGGTGGCTCATGAGCTGCCCTGCCCCTAGGTACACACATTGGAGGACTCACAGTAGTGATAAATGCTCTTCTTTTTCTATCATAAAAGTCTTTAGTAACCTACAACCAATGGCACCACGCTCACATGGGCTTGGCACAAGGTTAAGGGTGGAAAAGACCCAAAATGGTTGATGGAGGGGGAGGGTCTTTTGACAAGGACTCATTGTTATAAAATAGTGTTCAGCCCAGTGGTCTGGAAAGGCTATATAAATTGTAAGAACAGCTTAAGTCAAGACCAGGGTTTAGAGTCTTAAGAAAAGGAATCAGCATGTAGTTGAAGTTTTCCGTTATCTACATGAAACTCCCTGGAGACTGAATCAGGCCGTAAGGATTCCATCCTTAGAAATAAATGAAATACAAGAACAAGGCTCACCTGAAGGGTGATCCAGGTATACCAGTTTCAGAGGGGTAGACAAGTTAGTCTGTAACTGGAAAAACTTAAAAACAGTGAATGGTCTAGCACAGGGTTTCCCAACCTATGGGTCGGGACCCAAATATGGGTCGCCATTACATTTCAAAACGGTCACCAAGAGTCTCCCCAGGTGACTCTGCCCCCTCTCCTCCCCCCGTTTTTGAATTGCCTTGGGTCACCAAGTCTTCCTGAATTGTCAAAATGGGTCACCATCTGGAAAAGGTTGGGAACCGCTGGTCTAGCAACACCTTAGAGACTAACAAAACATGTAGATGGTAACATGAGCTTTCATGGGTACAACCCACTTCTTCAGATGACTGGAGAATTAAAAGTCCAGTTCTAAAATAAATAGGCGATGGGTGGGGGGGGTGAGGGGGGAGAGAAGGAAGGAAAAAATTGTGAATTAGAGTGTTCATGTTACATGAAGCTGATAGAGAAGGTGCAAATTGTTCTTAAGTACCCATTTTTTTAAAGTCATGAAGATGTGGAAGGTGGTGTGCTAGCCAGATAATGTCTTTATTCATACCTTTGTGATGGGTCCCAAACCTGTAAATGAAGCTAAGTTCCAAAGCTTCCCTGTGTATTTGGCTTGTGGAATTCACCCGACACAACATGGTGTAACTCCATTGACGAAACTGGAAATACTACTCATGTGTGTAAATAGTTTTATAGCGCTAGCTTTATGCAACCGGCCAAATTATTCCCCAGTGTGACTCCCAGGGACCATCAAAATATTCTGTATCTTTATAATGGGAAGAGCCAAAGTTTGGACCTGTGCCATGCATAACTTGATCCAAAATCCAGGAGTTTGTACTGGCTGGTTTGATTTTGCCCTGTCAAATTTGTACAATGGTCTTGGATCCGAGTTTAGACCCGTGGCTCTGGTTTCAGTTTTTGGGCGGCAAGCACCGACTTTGTGCACAGGGTGAAGACAAGTCAGACTGTAAAGATTAGAGAATGCTCATTCCTGCATGCCTGCACACAGATTATGTGTGCTTTCACATACACATGATTGTATAGGATCAAATTCTTCCTTGGGGTATCTACTTTATGGTCCCTGGGAGTCACACTGGGGAATAATTTGGCCGGTTGCATAAAGCTAGCACTATAAAACTATTTATCACTAAATATCAACTGAAACTAAACTCATGGTCTCTCCAGGCCTTCATGAGCCTCAGCATCTCATCCTTCATCTTATACACATGTTCTCTGCATGCTATCCTGTCCTCTAGCAGCGTTCGCCTCTTCACATTCATTTGTGCCCTGTCAGTGTGGGTGATTGCGTGAGCTATTAAACATTTTGTGCTGTGTTGTTTATGATGTATAGGAGTGCAGGCCAACATTTGGTGACTAAAGGGTTATACTCAAGTAGCTATGGGGTATTGGCAGGGAGCCAGGACAGCCAATGGCAGAGGGTATTGAAATTTGAATTGAAAGATATACCTGCCTGCTGTTTTCTTTTTGTGAGTTTTAAGCTAGGAGCTGGGGAACAAGATGAATTAAACTAGGCAAAACTACCATGCCTACAAGGAATACTGCGCATGTAAATGGACTGGACCCTGAAGGACGGCTTGTGAGTAGATAGGAAAATGTATATTCAGTCGCAATCAGGTCATTTTCTTTGTTTTGTTATTTAGTTAAACTTCTCTGCGCTAAGTCCATGTGCCCTCCCTTCACTGTATCTAAGCTGCACCCAGAGATATAATTCTTCTCTGTCTTTTGATCTGTTCTTTTCTCAGTTGCTCTGTAACACCTAGCAACCAAATATGCTTTATTACGTATATCTTTTTATTTTGTTAATGAAATCACCTTTTTTAAGGTGATGATTTGATTCTTGTGTCCTGGAAGGTAAGAGGAGGTCTGTGTGTGCATGCCTAAAACTGAGAGTCAGCTATCATAGAGTGCAGTTTGCTTTCTTTTTTCTCTTCAGACTCTGTTGGGCTATGTCTACACTATGTATTTTGTCGGAAGAGGCAATGCAAATGAAGCGCTGATTAGCATTTTCTCATGCTTCATTTGCATAATCTATTCCAATCTGTTTTTGCAGGAGAGGCATAAGTATTTCAAAACGGACACATCCACACTGCATGTTTTTGCACAAAAACTTCTTGCACAAAAGTGGATCAGAATAGATTTTGCAAATGAAGCACGAGAAAATGCTAATCAGCGCTTCATTTTTATACTTAATGGTGGCAGCTGTCTCCCAAGGCCAGAGAATCTGTAACCATAGAGACTTTTTTTAAGCAGGAGCCTCTAGAGGCAAGGTATCTAAGGCTATGTCTAGACTGCAGGCTTCTTTTGGAAGAACCTTTTTTCAGAAGAGATCTTCTGAAAAAACTTCTTCTGAAAGACAGCGTCCACACACAAAAATGCATCAAAAAAGCAATCTGCTTTTTCAAAAGATAGCGTCCACTCTGAATGGATGCTCTCTCGCATTTCAGTTGTGATTACTATAGAAGGAGTGGCCACCAGGGCACCTGTGCTTTTTCCTCTTTACTCTTCTTTCGAAAGAACTCCCTCTTCTCCATCCATACGCGCCTTTTTCTGAAAGAGTTCTTTCAGAAAAAGGCTTCTTCTTCATAGAAAGAGGATTACCAACACTGAAAAAACCCCTCTGTTCTTTCAATTTACTTCTGAAGAACGCAATTTCAGTGTGGACATAACTCAGGTTTGTTGGAAAAATGGCGATTTTTTTGACAAAACTCTGTAGTGTAGACATACCCTAAGGTTTCTGGTGGGCTCCCACCTTCTGCACTCGGAGTGCTAGAGTGGGGATCAGCCCTGACAATGTTTTTTTCACTTTCTAATCTGCAAAATTCTAACTGCTGCAGGAGCAGGAGCAGATGGTTCCAGCTGCATGGGACCCCCCCGCCCAAGATAGAGTTCAGAGAAGCTACATTGCGAAAAACAGAAGGTTATCACTTTCACAGTGAATGAAGATCTGTATAGCACAAAGCACGTGTTACGTACAAAGCTGAATTTTGCATTTTAAACTGCACACCTACCGCTAAGGTATAACACATGGAAGAGCACTGGTCAGTTGAATTCGTTTTGCAGGTAAGCACAGTAAGCAACACATTGGGAGGGCTCTTTTGC
Source organism: Pelochelys cantorii (assembly GCA_032595735.1). Lineage (NCBI taxonomy): Eukaryota > Metazoa > Chordata > Testudines > Trionychidae > Pelochelys > Pelochelys cantorii. The sequence goes on from CM064326.1 coordinate 212,545,366, forward strand.
TTCCACTTTGAAAATGTGGGAAAGGGTGCTTGCAAACTACAGCCCTCCTTGCTGTGCACCCATTTGCATTTGCAAGGGGGACGCTGCTTTTGTGATGGCCCCCTCCCATCCAGTGTGCTTGCAGACTGCAGTCCTCCTTTGCCACAGGAACCCTGTGCATGGCAGCCACCTGCTGCCTTGTCTCCAACCCCTCAGTCCATTTCCCGGGGCCACTTCCCCACAGCCTCAGCATCTTCTCTGCCCTTGTCTCAGCATATCAGCCATCAGCTCAGAACTCACGCTTGCTCCTTCTGATCAGGCCCAGCACTGCTCTGTCCAGGGTGCTGGCAGTTCTCTCAGCTCTTCAGGAGCTCAGTCCTTCCTCCCTCAGGGGCCCAATTCTCCTTTTCTGCCCTGCAGATTTCTTTATATATGGATCTGCTTTGCCCTAATTGGCTGCTTCCCTCAGCCCTTCTCTGATTGGCTGCCTCCATTCTCAATTGGCATCTTATTGAATATATCCAGAGCTATACCAGTCAACTTGGGAACCAAAGTGGGCATCTTTGGCTCCTCAGGTGAAGAACACACAGCCTCTCGAAGGTGCTGACCTATTCAGCAATGTCCCTGTCTTGCTGTGTGCTGGACACAACTATTCCCATTTGTGGATTTTTGGTGATCAGAGGCCCCCAGCAGTATGGGAGTCTCTGGTCCTGCTTCTCTACCAAGTCCAGTTGGCACTTCCTCTCTCTTTCCTTCTTTTCCATTTCTTTGGCTTGTACCTCACATAAAATCACCACTGGTGTATGAAATGCAAATCTCACTCAGAACAAAGGATTTACCATCAGTACTAAATTCCTTGTTATAATATATACCATTAGTAATAGACTTTGATCATCATGAGAGTCAATAGTTCCAGTGAATCTTTTATTACAAGTGTAGTAGGAAGAAAGCCTAAGACATAAGTCCTTGTATCAGAGGCCTGGCATGAGGCCTGGGCAAAAGCAGTAGTCAAACTTTACTGCTATAAAGCAAAGACAAGCAGTGAGGAAGAGGCAGGCACTGCTCACAGAAGCTGGCAAGAACAGGGCTGATATTACAGAAATACACAGCTCTAAGAAGTGCTAGGCAAAGAACAATCACCCAAACACATCCCAATATCAAGTGGTACCAGAAGACCCCTATCACCAGGAATGGTACAAAAACATTCCCAAGAATAAGAGGAACACACTGGGTGCTCTTAAAAGATGAGGTCAAGATAACAGTACATAATAAAGATGTTTTAATTAAACCAACATATACAAGGTGATGTGTAATAACTAGCCACATCAGGGGGCAGTAACTAAGTATGTCAGAGGCAGTACGTAACTTGTTCGTCTCAGGGTGAAAAGATATCTCAGAGTGAGTATGTTTGTCTGGCCTAGGGAGCAACAGAAAGTCCCACCATTCACTGAGCCTGTCTGGTAGAGTCTGCAGGACACTAGTACCATACTTTGTCACAAATTAACCTGGCAGAGCCTTCATCCCATAACACATCTTGAGGTCATTGAGTTATTGGCTCAAGGTTTGCCATGCCCGCTGTATGAGGGCAGCACACAGAGGAAACATACTAAGGATGTTAAAATGCATTTATGTAACTGTGTATCTGCTAAAACCTGTGTCTCCCCATTGCTGCCTTTGTATCAGAGGCGGGGGGAGTGGTCAGCTCGGTGAGGGCCGGTACATGCAGGGAACCAGCCTCAAAGCCAGCTCCCCACATATACTGGCTCCCACCTGCCCTCCTTCCCCTGCTGGAGGAGCAGGGGGGCAGCAGTGCGGGGAGGGTGGGAGGGCAGGCAACTCCACAGAAGCCAGCACTCATGAGAAGCCTACTTAAAAGCCGGCTCCCTGTGAGTATTGGCTCTTGCTTCCCCGCGTCCCCGCACTGCTGCCTCTGATACAGAGGCAGGAGCATGGGAGTGGAGGTGATTCAGCTCAGTGGGAGCCGATTTGTGTGGGGAGCCAGCTTGAAAGCCGCTTGATACAGAAGTAGCCGGGAGGGGGGGTTGCATGTAACCAAGAGGGTTAACTGGTGAGCCTGGGCTCATGTTCTTGACTACATGGTCTCTTCCCTAAAACATACACATGCAGCCAAACATCCATCACCATCTAACCATACTGCTGACCCTTGACTGCTAATCTGGTGAGTAAATGAGCTATTCTCTGTAGGAATCACAATCTAACATGACGGAAACCTAGGGGCTAGGGAACTCCCTTATTCCCTCCCTAAAAATCCTCGCAGAGGTTGATGATATTTGAACCAGTGGAATAGCAAGGAGGGCCAATATGAATTTTTAAAAGAAAGTGGGGAAACAAGTTCATTCTGGGGAGAGTTCTCCTCCTCTTTTTGCCTGTGGTGACATGACCCACCTGGATGGACTGGCCAAACCCAGAAACATTGGCCAGTATTCCTTCAGCCTAAAAGAAGAGAAAAGCCTTCACCTGCTCCCTCTAAAAGGCTCCAGCCCCAGCCCCAGGCAGCATCACCAGCCTCGGTTCCCTGCCAAAGCACAAACACCCACACCGGGCCTACTTCCTCTCTCTGTGGTCATTTTCATTGACCCACAAAGGACAGAACCCTTGGAACAGGTGAATACCTGAGGCCCAACTGCACAGGTTGGTAACGTCTTTTTATTTTTCTGTAGAAGTAAAATTGTAAATGTAAATTGTTGCATGTCTGTCTCTTTATATGTCTCCTGGTCATGTTGATTGGAAGTGCCTTCTCACAACATTTCTGTGATGGATGGGAGGGGTACTACCCTTTTCTAAACATCCTAGCATTCAATAACTAAAGGGTTAAAACCTAGAACAGTGGATATTCAGGAAGTATTGGTAGGGAGCCAGGAGAGCCAGTGGAATGAGAGTGGAAAAAGTTTGAAATGAAACAAGCTTTTGCCTGTTTCAGTTCCCTCTGTGTGAATCAGAGGAGGAGCTGGGAGAGAAATGGATTAAGCAATAATGACATGACAGTTGAGATGTAAGTTGAACAGGGAATGTTTATAGTTACACGTGATCAGGTTATTTTCTTTTGCTTAAACTCCTCTGTGCTAAATCCCCCTGTACACTGTAACTGAAATGAATCCCAGGGAAATAATTCTCTGTGCTTAACCTTTTTTTCCTTCTTCTTGCTCTGTAACACCTAGAAACCAGGGCTAGGTCTAGACTACAGGGTTTTTTTTTTTAAAAGTGGCCTTTTTTCGAAAAAACTTCACCTGCATCTAGACTGCCGTTGCATTCTTTCGAAATTAAATCGAAAGAACGTGGTGGTTTTTTCGACAGCGGTAAACCTGCTTTTATGAGGAAGAATGCCTTTTTTCGAAAGAGCTCTTTCTAAAAAAGGTGTTCTTGAACACAAGCAGGGCTTTTTCAAGAGAGTGTCCAGATTGCCTGGGTGCTTTCTTTTGAAAAAGTGGCTCACTTTTTCGAAAGACTTGGGGCTGTCTGGATGATCTCTTTTGAAAGAGGCTTGTAGTCTAGACATACCCCAAGTATGCTTTACCAAATATGTCTTCTTTGTTTTGTTAATAAAGTTACCTTGATCTGATTCCTGAGTCCTAAAAAAAACGGGAGGTTCTGTGTGCACATGCCTGGAACTGAAGGTCAGCTGCTAAGAAATCACAGTTTATTTTCGAGGTCTCCCTTGGGGAAGGGTTAAAGATCTTGGGGATACCCCACTGGGAAAAATTACCAAGTGCATGTTCCTGGGTTCCCACGGGGCTTTTGTATTTGGGTGGTGACAGTGTACCACCCCAGGTCAGGGAGTCTGTGACCTTGGGGAGGTTTTTTTTAAAGAAGCCTTTAGTGGCAAGGTATATTAAGGTCTCTTGTCAGTCCCCAACTTCTGCACTTGAAGTACCAGAGTGGGGAACAGCCTTGACAGTTTCTATTTGCATTCTGTCCTGCTAGAGATGATGTAACCAAACTGAATGTAGGATTTGTGGCAAAGGAAGGACAGACATTTCTGTGAAAGAGCAACAGTCTGTGTGTGTTCTGGCATTGATTTCACTGAGGGTTCATTCAGAGAACACTTCTGGCTTGTCCCTTGGTCAGTCCTCAGCTCAGCATTGATTTTAAACTATATTTGTAGATTGTCATGGAAAGAAACATGTCGCTGTGTGAACACGATTGTTTTTATGGGGTTTCTAGTGACACCACAGTGACTTGTTACTTGTCAGAGCATTATTAGTTCAGTGGAAACCCAGATTTTTATCAACTCCCTCCTTGTCATTACTTTCTATACAATTCATGTATTGTCCTAGAAGAATTATTCATCATTTATATTTATTGGCAGTCAGAAATCTTTTCACAGATTTTTTAATTTCAGGTGTGAATTATATAGGAAGAATGTACCATTTTTGCAGGTTTCAGATGTGAATTAGGTTTAGGAACAACCATGTTGCTCATCTCAGAATAGTCTGCCTTCACTGTTACCACATGTCTGATATATAAACCCTCCTTGCAATCATACAGCCAGCCACAGCAAGAGATGAACGTCTCTTGACTCTTGGTATGTTTATTCTCATCCTTTCCTAATGAGCCCTGGCAAGAAAAATGTCCACTATGGAGAAGAATTTCAGAAGGGTTTTTATACAGACCCCTCCCTACCCCCCACCAAATTCCAGCTGAAGAAATTTTAGGCATAAAAAGCAGGAAACATCCCCCTCTTCAGCAATGGAAAATGATATGAAGAACATTTATGAATCTTTCTCCTTCCCACTTGTATTTCCTATAACTTCACACAAATCCTATAAAAACACCTATTTTATGCTATGAGACAGGGACTGTCTCTGGGCCATCATAGCAAAGAAAGCATTTCTCAGAGAAAGAGGCAAAGCATTTACATAATCACAATGCTATTTTGTTCAATCAAATTATTCTGATATTGATCCCCCAGAGTTACCATGTCCCACATCATCATAACTTGTGTCTGCAGGAAGCAGGGATGGGGGTTCCTTCTCCACCCCAGAGACAACTTTGCTCCTTAGCAAGTGCAGACTCCAACCTGATAATAGGAAGGGAGATACATATAGTCAGTGGATCCATTCTATGGCTATATGTGGTTGCAGAGCATGGTGGAGCAGTTGTTCACAAACTTATTTGATCATGACCCCTTTCTTTGTATCTGCAATAATTGGTACACATACCTTGCCACACAAGTACATCTACCATTTTAAAAAATCAATATGCAACTCTCACTAAGGAGGTGGTCTCCAACCTTTTAAGCATGAGATCACTTTTTGAGTTTAAATGCAATCCGGGATCCACCTCAAACCCAAACACCCTTACCCTGTCTCCTTCCTGCCCCTTCTCCAATGTTCCACCTCTGCACTCTCCATCTGCCCTCCTTCCCCCATCCTCACTCACTTTTATTAGGCTGGGGACAGAGGGCTGGGGTTCGGGAAAGGGGGATGCAGATTCTGATCTTGGGGAAAAGGATTTGAAGTGTGGGAGGGGTTCTGAGCTGAGGGCAGGGAGTTGAGGTGCAGGAGGGGGTTGAGGGTGCTGGGTCTGGGAGGGAGTTTGGGTGCAGGGGGACTCAGGGCTAGGGCAGGGGTTTGGGGTGCAGGAAAGGTTCAGGACTGGGGCTGGGGTTTGGAATGCTGGCTCCAGATGGCACTGCTTACCACAGGTGGCTGCTGGGTGGTGATGCAGTGAGGCTAAAGCAGGCTCACCCCTACCTTGGCTCTGCACCACTCCCCAAAACAGCCAGCAAACTCTTTCTACCCCTGCCCCCCTCTGCTCTGTGGAGATGGGGTATAGGGTGGAGGGAGGGCACCCTGACATCAGCACCCCCTCCTCTTCTTCCTGTGCCCTGAGCATCAAGCAAGAGGCTCCCAGGGCTGGTGGGGCAACTCCAAGGCAGAGGGCAGGAGCAGCACAGCAGTGCTGAGAGGGGCAGATGAAGTGCCCTCACTTGACAGTCTCCCAGCCAAACCTGTCAGGATCACCTGTCAAAGGCTCCAAGATCTACCAGTAGATCCTGATCTACTGATTGGTGACCACTGCACTAAGGCAATGAATCAAAAGAGCCATGTAAGTGTATGTATATAGCTCCCTGGTTGCCCAGCACTATAGGCAGCACTACTGTTAGCAGCAGCACAGACATAAGAGTGGCAATGCCATACCATGCCATTTTACCTTCTGGGCTACTGCTACTGGTGGTGGTGCTGCTTTCAAAGCTGGGCACCCAGGGAGGAGCCACTGCTGTCTACTCTGGCTTCTATGCACCCCCAGAATGCAGTCTGTGCTCCCCAGTTTGGAATCTCTGCTGTACGGTGCGAGTTTGGGGTTGTTCCCCCATCAGTCTGGCAGGTCTATGACAAGTTCCAATCCATCATCCATTGTCTGGAAATTAAAACCTTTGTTTTTCAGACAAGGTAAAAGTTGCCAAGAACCAGCTGCAGCTACCTGTCGCTTGGTGTACAAAACCCAAAACCTTACAAACAAGAAGGGCATAATGAAGAACATCATAACTTTCACTTTGCATTGACAATGAACATAACTACATTATAAAAACAAGTAGTCCTGTGACACCTTAGGGAACATCTAGACGGCAGCATTATTTTGGAATAACTGACGTTATTTCAAAATAACAAAGAGCGTGTCTACACAACAAGCCATTATTTCAAAATAATGTTGAGCTGGAGGACTTCTTACTCCGACTCATGTAACCCTCATTTCATGAGGAGTAAGGGAAGTCGGGGAGGGGCGGGAAGAGTGTTCTTTCTCGGACTTCCTGTTGTGTAGACCGCCAAAAGCCAAATTAAGCTATTTTGGCTTGAGCTACACAATTGACATGGCTGAAGTTGTATAGCTTCGTTCAACTGTTGCCCTGCAATGTAGGAAGTGGGTTTGCACATGAAAGCACAGGATATTATATACATATATATATGTAAGTTTCTAAGGTACCACCGGACTACTCATTGTTTTTAAAGTTACAGACTAACACAGCTCCCCCTCTGAGACTTACAAGCACATTATGCTTATCAAGTACTAAGCAATGCATATTTCATCACCTTACATCTCCTCTGGGGTGGCTGGTAGTGTCTCAGCTCTGCACAATGGGGAGGGAAAGGGAAATTTTGGCCAAGGACCATGTGGAAAGTCTGACTTTTACAAGATGTGTCATCGGCTCCCTAACACTTGTGAAAAGGTAACAGGACTTTGGTTTATAGGATTCTGCCCATAAGATACATGTGCAATAAACTGGTGGGAATCCAGTACATCTAGTCTGTGGCAGCCACAAAAGGATTTGAACCTCTATTTTTAGGGATTCTTGGTAGCTTATTCATTTGACTATGACATATCACACAGCAAGGACCCTGCTCTCACCATTGTAGGCACTGAAACCTCTGTCTTTGAGGGAATGAAGAGAGGAGAGAAGGAGAGTTTTTTCACAAGCATTGGTTTGGCCAGATTCTTGCCTTGGTACATAGCCCACATTTCCAGCCACCCCTTTCTGTAGCGCAGGGGGTACGAGAAGCTTGTCAAGGGGGTACGGGGAATATTTGGTAAATAACTAGATTATCCTAATTGAAATATTCCAAAAGTAGTAGTGTTAGTGAAAAAAGTTGTGGATTCTAGAGTCTAGAATTTATTTCCTTTCATATTGAATAGGGAGTACAGGAAGGTTTACTAAAAGCCAAGGGAGTACGGGGTCTGAAAAAGGTTGGGAACCCCTGCTGTAGAGACAGTGAAGTACGAACTCACCTGTTTGTGAATCTCTGTTCCTCTCACTCCCCCCACTGCCTTCCCGATCATTCTGCCCCAAACCAGGCTCCTCTTCAGGGTCAGAAACTTCTCTGGCATCATTATACCCATCCCCCGGGGCATCACCAGGCAGGGCAGGGGCATCTGATGGGAAGATGTGAGGTAATTAAGAGACTATTCACAGAAATAAGCTACAAGCTACAACTAGACTCACAGGTGCCTGGGGATCTCTCAGCACTTTCACCCCAGGGCAGTGCAAAGAGCCCTCCTCTGGAGTCCTTAGCCTGGGGGATTTCACACATCACATTGATTAGATACATTTCAGTAGGATCCTAGAGCTCCCACATAACTAGGAATAGGGAGAATTCTAGAGAGAGATGGCAGGGATCTAGTCCAGAGGGACTGCCCCACAAGGTGTTCTGTTACAATCATTACAAATAGAAATGACTTGGAATTGCCCAGAGCTTGCCCCTGGCTTCCTAAACTGGACATTTAAAAAAATAGCAGATGTACCCAGTGTTGCTCAGGTACTTAAGTCTTTTGGGGGAGGGAGGTGCAGGAGTCAGGGAAGAGGAGTTAGGAGGTATGAGGGAGACTCAGGCCAGTGGGTGGGAGTGCAGTTGTCAGGAAAGAGAGTTGGGAGGTGTGTGTGTGGGGGGGGGGGGCTCAGGGCAGGGGACGGGAGATGTAAGGGGTGAAGGAGTCCAGGAGGCAGTTTGGGAGGCATGGGGTGTGAGGGAAGGGTATAGGGATGCAAGAATTAGGACCTGGGGTGTGGAGCTCAAGGCAGAGGGTTGAAGGGGTGAGGGGTGAAGGAGTGCAGGTTTGGTGATAAGGAGGGGCTCAGGACAGGAATGTGGGAGTCAGGTTCTGGGGATGAGGAGGGGCTCAGGGCAGGGGGTTATGTGTGTGGGGGGGACTGGAGTAAGGGATCGGGGGCAGGGTATGGCTCTGGGCAGGGGACACAGGGAGTCCAGGAGTAACAGTGAGGGTCTGGGGGTGAGGAGGGGCTCAGAGCAGGGGGTGGGTGGCTCAGGGCGGGGGATTGGAAGATATGGGGGGGCTCAAGGCAGGGGTTAGGGGACTCAGGGAAAGGGTGGAAGGTTGTGGAGGGTTTAATGCAGGGGATGGAGGTGCACGACTCAGCGCAGGGGGCTGGGATGTCTGGGGGAGTGTACTAGGCCACGCGTGGCGGTGAGGGTGGTGCTGTTATGATGGTGGCTCTGCCTGTGTTGGGGTCGGGGCTGCAAACCCTGGCTGGTGACTCCTCCCACTGGTTGTGGCTATGTGGTTTGTCTGCTCCCTCCACAAGAAGCACTGTTGTCAGGGTTGCAGCTGTGCCCTCTGCCCCTCCCCGGTAAGAGCTGCCTGCCAGGGAGCGCAGCCCTGGTCCCCAGAGGGGAGCTGCCACTGGACACCCCCCCCCAATTCCCAGCCCCCTGCTCTGAGCCTTCATACCTTGCCCTGAGTCCTGCCCTTCTCACCCCCTTCCCTGACTCCCGCTCCCCAGGGGAGTGCTGGGGCTCCCTTCCTGTCCAGCCCTGGGGCAGAGGGCCAGAGCGAAGGGTTTGGCCTGGGGCTTTGAGGGCAGGGGCCACTTACCCAGTCAGCACCCCCAGCACGGTGCTGATAGAAGACACCCCTTGGTACATTTTATTGTTTTCTTAACAAGCCCCTATTGTCTCTGCTGGGAAACACACTGCTCACCTCGGCCATCCGGAGTCTGGGGCACCTCGTTCCAGGCAGGCTCCTCCATGGTGTCGTAATCCAGCTGAGACCCCTCTGGGGAAGTCCCCTCTGGAACAGCAAACACCCCACTCAGCCCCTGGCCCTTAGCACCAGGGCGTTTCCCATGGCAGGTGGGAGGGGAGTCGCAGGTGCCCATGGGGAGCAGGGCACACGTCAGAGAGCTACAGTCAAAGAGGAGGCCCCGGAACAAACAGGGGCCAGTCCTGTCAAAGCAGCAGCTGCTTTGTGTGTGTCCATGGGCTATGGAGCTGGGCTTGTGCTGAACTCACAGGCTGGAAGTCGGGCGCTGCCAGGCCAGAGCTGCCCTGTGTGACTCCAGTTGCACCCTGCAGGCAGGTGTGAATGCTCCTGTCACACTGTGGATGGGGAACTTCCCCACTGCAGAGAAGAAAGCTCCTGCTGGGCACTTACTGGCCTGGTCCTTTGTGAGTCCTGCTCTCCACCAGCCTCTCAGGCAGCCCAGCACTTGGCTTGGCCACACTCCTGCTTCTCAGCACAACTGCCTCCATCTGCCCAGTGTCCGATCCCCCCGCCACAGGCTAAGCTGCCGGTTAAACCCTAAATTCAGGGGCTGCTGGAGAGCAGTGGGGTGGAAATGCCACCCTGTTTGTCATTAGAGACGGGCCCAGGCCAGGAAGTTCAGATTCAGGGGTTTGCTTCAGCCCATTAGAGCGACAGGTGCCAGCTGCAAAACTGAGCTCCAGGGCTGGGGTCAGAGTTGGCAAATCTCCCTCCCCCACAGCTCAGGGGGTTGAGAACCATGAGCTGGGCTGAGCCCCTCTGTAATAACAACACCGCACAATCTCCCCCCTCTCTCGGGGCTGGGAGATGAGCCCCGATAGGCGCTGACACCGTTATCCAAAGCGACTCATCTGGGGAGCTCGCTGGGAGCCACTCCCAGGGGGCTGTGCTCAGAGATGGCCACATGTTCCCATCTGGAGGCTCTGACAAAAACACTGTTCACTGGGCTTAGACCCAGCTGTGTGAAGTGGGAACCGAGTGAGGAGAAACGTTTGTGGCTGCCGCACGTGTCAGAGCAATTCTCTGCTTTGCTCTCATCTGGGTCTCTAGCCTGCGTCTGCCCCTCCCCCGTTACCTTGCTCTGGTCCAGGGTCATTTTCCCCCTCACTGTCCCCGGTGTAATACCGCAGCTTCCTCATGTGGTCATCTGAGAAGGAGCCTGGAGAGAGGAGAACCAGAAATTCACCCCAGTGAGAGCAGCTGAATGGTGGGACTGGGCGCACACCCAGGGCCTGAGGCAGGGTTTCGGGCACAGTCTGCTCCTCCTTCCAGGGGAGATGCTGGATCACCGCGACTCTGAGTGGTGAGAGATGACACAGAGGCCCCAAGAGAAACCTCCCTGTGAGTGTGGAAAATGGAGGGTACAAAACAATCTGACCTTAACGGTGCCAGGGCGAGTGACAACAGCCTCTCTGGCTGCAGACCCAGGGAAGTTCCACTATGGTTGGGCCACCTCAGCCACAGAGGGCTGTCCTGTTTCTAGGGGATAAATACCCACCTGCCTCATGAATCCAACATTTCCGGATTAGGCTGAGCCAAACCGATAGCAGAGACTGTGAGTCGCTGTAACTGTTTTGGCAGTGGTGTTGGGGGTGCCCTGAGCATGTTCCCAAAGGCCCAGCACAGCCCAGCTCTGGGGCAGGATGTTCCTGTCTGACTGGCACAAAGGATAACAGGGTCGTAACTTAAAGCCACAAGGCTCTCCTGGGCTGATGCTGAGCCCACGCAGCATCCCCGTGTCTGGAGTGGGAGGGGGCCACAGAACAGCCCTGCCCTCATGTTCCAAAGCAATTTTCAAATGAGAGTTTAGCTTGGCCCCAGGCAGTCACTTTCAGCCCCCTCACTGGTTACACTCCAAGGCTGCAGGATGGGCAGATGGGACCTGATCCATCTCTAGAACTGGGACACACGCAGAGTATGGTGGGAAGGAAGCGAATCTCCTGAAATCTACCTGAGTAACAACTAGTCTCACCACAGACCCAGCTCCCCCAAGTAGAGCGTAACAAAACCAGATAGTTTGGGTCTCTGGCCATTGTAAAAATTAATAAATAAATAAATACAAATGTTTGGGGTTGAGCTTTTTAGACATTTGTGAGAAATGCAAAAGAAAAAAAAGTTTCATGTTGAAGAAACCATTGTGTGGTCTTTTGGACATTTTTAAAAAATATGTTTATAGCTAAAAATAGAATCACAAAATCATAGAACACTAGAACTGGAAGGCACCTTGAGAGATCATAAAATCCAGTCCCCTGCACTCACAGCAGGACCGAGCACTGTCTAGACCATCCCTGATAGATGTCTATCTAACCTGCTCTTGAATATCTCCAGTGATGGAGATTGCCAGTGTTTCACCACCCTGACAGTTAGGAACTTTTTCCTAATGTCCAATCTAAACCTGCCTTGCTGCAGTTTAAGCCCATTGCTTCTTGTTCTATCCTCAGAGGCCAAGGAGAACAATTTTTTCACCTCCTTCCTGTGACACCCTTTTGGATACCTGAAAACTGCTATCATGTCCTCTCTCAGTCTTCTCTTTTCGAAACTAAACAAGCCCAATTCCTTCTGTCTTGCCTCATAGCTCATGTTTCCTAGACCTTTAATCATGTTTTTGTTGGTCTTCTCTGGACTTTCTCCAATTTCTCCACATCTTTCCTGAAATGTGATGCCCAGAACTGGACACAATACTCCAATTGAGGCCTAAGCAGCGCAGAGTAGAGTGGAAGAATGACTTCTCGTGTTTTGCTCATAACACTCCTGTTAACGCATCCCAGAATCATATTTGCTTTTTTTGCAACATGGTCACACTGTTTACGCATCTTTAGCTAGTGGTCCACTATGACCCCCAGTTCCCTTTATGCAGGACTCCTTTCTAGACAGTCACTTCCCATTATGTATGTGTGAAACAGATTGTTCCTTCCTAAGTGGAGTACTTTGCATTTGTCCTTATTAAACTTCATCCTATTTACCTCAGACCATTTCTCCAGTTTGTCCAGATCATTTTCACTTAGGACCCTATCCTCCAAACTAGAGCCAAATTCTAACAGATAGGTAATTTGAAATTGAAAGACACAAGAAGTTTTGTTTAGAAAATACTAAAATCAAATTAATGTGTGTGTGGTTGGAAGAACTGAGTAAAACTGACATGAATCTGTGAAATGTTTTGGTGTCTCTGATTCTGCATTTTTAACCCAAACTTTTTGGAATGAACCTTGTGCCCAGCTCCAATGACAAACTTACAGGGCTGAAGCTGCAGTGATTCACCTCTTGGTCATGGCCAGAGATGGAAAGGACATTGGAGAGCTGGTCCCTGTGACTCGTGAGACACACTGACCTGAGCGACCGAACACCTCCTGCTTCTCTCTGATCAGGTTATAGTCAATCTCCTCATACACTGCCTCAGAGAAGGGATCCAAGGGTCTTTGGGTGCCTGAAAACAAAGGGCAGGGTTTGCACAGAGTCAGAGGAGCCAGAGATGGGAAACACCATGAGATCATCCAGCTCCCTTCCCTTGGGCTTAATGCAAGCCTGAACCTACCGCACATTCCCACTCCTCTGCCCAGGATTTAAAAGAGCCAGGTAAAAGGGACAGCCTCCTTTTCCACAGCCTCCCTTTGATAATGGCTCCAAGGGTGAGTTCCCTCACATTCATCTCAAATCTCACCCCATTAATCCTGGTTATTCCCCTTTGGAGCACCTTGCATCGTTCTTCCCCCACTCTGATGTTTACACCCATCTACAAAATGGTGCTAACACTTTTTTTTCATTGAGTTTAAGGCCAGAAGGGACCATTACACCATTAAGTCTGACCCCCTGTATAACACAGGAGACCACATGTCACCCAGACACCCCCTTCTTTGACCCCACAGACACAGTCACTGTGGCATAAGCTGTTGTCAGCCTCAGGCAGGCAGCAGGAGGGACTGAGGTTCCAGCCGTACCCAAGGCCTCAGCAATGGCAAGGAAGTGACTAGCTGAGAGAAACTTAGATAGTCCTGCCACCCCAGAAAGTGCAAATGGCATAATACATCAAAAACTCCTTTGCAACTGGAGGTCCAGCAGCCATTGCAGCACCAGGGGAGGCTGTGATTCCCTTGGCCTGTTATACCAGACAGCTACATGCCAGATGTGTTCACAATGAGATCCCTTACTGGCCTGACAGCTATGGCTGAGGGGCACTAAAATAAATGGCTACACAATTTATACTGAACTTAACTGCTCTGGCTGAACAATAGAACACAGTTTAGCATTTCATTACAGTCCGTGCCCCTTTCCCTCAGCTGCATCTCCCCCTGCTATTCCAGCCCTATGGCCCCTCGCGGCCCTGACAACTCTCCACCCTCCACCATGATCGCCTCCTCTGCTGCTGCAGGGGTGTTTCACACAGTGACATGCACCAGGACCCACCTCTGCGCTGGGCCCTGGCACGTCGCACCTGCGCACCCAGGATGATTAAGACCAGGCAGAGCAGGGCCCCCAGGATAATGCAGACGACCACGGGCACCGTGACTCTCCCACTGTCGGTTGCAGGGCGGCGCGGGGAAGCTGGATGGAAAGGAACAGGCCACAGGGAGAGACGGGTTGGTGAGAGTGGAGGGGAGGGGGGCAGGGCTGCAGGGTAATGGGCTTGTACAATCTGTGTGCTGTGGGGGCAGCTCAGAGGCTGTTGCTTAACTCATAGGCCTGCCCTGTCACTACACAGGAATCCTCCTGCTCAGCAGATGGAGTCATTGGCCCTGAGATTTCACAGGCCATAGGAAGGAGCCCTGCCCTCTGGCTGTGGTTTGCAGCTCCTCCTGTGGGACCCAGCCCCAGGGAAATGCAGCCCTTGGTGGGGGGAGGGGGATTCTTTACCTGGAGTATTCACTGAATCCATCCTCTGGGCCACACCTGTAAGGGGAAAGGGAGGAGAGTTGGGGCATGGAGTGAGGGGGAGGGGACGTGTTTGTAACCAGGGGAATGTCCCCTCAGAGAGTCCCTGAGGGTCTCCAGACGTCACCCCCACAGACTCAGCACAGGGGGCCTCTATGCAAGCTTATGATTTAGGGCCCAAGTCCCATGTGCTCTGTGCAATGCTGAGGCCTCTAATGACAAACCAGCATATGGGGTGTGTGACAGGTGCAGTGGCTTTGTGGGCTGATGCCTGAGTCAGTCTGAACCCAGAAAACTTCTACCCCACGGCAGCCATGATGCTCCTGCACATAGGAGATGGGAGGGACCAGTTTGTGACCAAGATGGGAAGAGGGGACTGGTCCATCCTCCTCCCTGAACCTCACAGCATGTCGCAGAGACATCTGCTGCCACTCACCTGAGCAACTCACGGCAGCATCTTCCTTATGGTCACAATTGCTGTGACCCCAGGGCTTGGCAGGACAGTCCCAGAGAGATGACTCTGTCCCTCTGCAATGCAGCGTCTCCACCCAGATGGGACCAGTCCCCTCGTCGAATGCAGCCTCACCTGGGGCAGACACGGCCGCTCCACAGCCCAGTTGTTTACACGCCACGTTAGCGTCCGCCAGGTCCCAGGAATCATAACAGACTGTGCCCCAGGAGCCACGGTACCAAACCTCCACTCGGCCCGAGCACCTGTCCTCTCCTCCCACGAGGTGCAGCTTGTCTTGGTCTGGAAATGCAGAAACCTCCCATGTTACTGGCACAGCGGGGAACCCTCAGGGAGCAAGAGGGGACAGTGAGAGGCAGAGATACCTGTGCAGCACGTCGAGTTCGGGCATTCAGCAATCTGGGACTGAGGTGGTTTCACTTTTTTTCCTATGGAGAGAAAATGCTGAGTGAATGGGCTGAGTTGAGTGTGAGACACGGCGATAGAATTTAACAATATTGTAAACCCTGAATTTCAGTGCTGCATAAACTGAAAAGGGAACTCTGGTCATTTAATACCCTGTTAATTTGCTGTTCAGCTGTTACTTAGATACACGGCCAACAGGCACACAGATTTGTAGGGAATTCTAGACCTGACCCAAACTGTACAGCCTGGGCTCACCTATGACTGTTCATCCCAAAAGGATTAATCACCATAGAGCTGCCTAATGATAATTTCTATGGAGAGGCTTTTCTTGGCTCTCATGCACCTTATCTTATATAATTAATTAACTTCCAAGTTTGTTGTTAATCAGACAATTTTGTCTCTAAGACAGACTGTGAAAAGATGGTTGTTTCTTCTGCTGCAAATTTAAGTATAGCTCCACTGAGATGTGAGCAACAACAAAAGTTGCATGCTAACCCTTCCATGAATTAAACAGATTGTGTGCATGTTTAATACACACCCTGGACTTTGACTCCCTCAGAGAACTGATGGCCGGATTCCCTGGGATGCTAACATGAAGGGGAAAGGAATCCAGGAGCTGGCAGTATTTTAAAAAAGCCTTATTAAAGGCACAGGAAGAAACCATCCCGATGCACAGCAAGAAGGGCACATATGGTAGACGACTAGATTGGCTTACCGAGGACATCCATGATGAGCTTAAACACAAAAAGGAAGCTTACAAGAAGTGGAAACTTGGACAGATGACTAGGGAGGAGTGTAAATGTATAGCTCAAGAATTCAGGGGAGTTATCAGGAAAGCGAAAGTGCAATTGGAATTGCAGCTAGCAAAGCATGTGAAGGATAACAAGAAAGGTTTCTACAGGCATGTTAGCAATAAGAGGATGATCAGAGAGGGTGTGGGGCCCTTACTGGATGAGGGAGGTAACCTAGTGACAGGTGATGTGGGAAAAGCTGAAGTACCCAATGCTTTCTTTGTCTCTGTCTTCATGGACAAGGTCAGCTCCCAGACAAATGAACTAGGCAACAGGGTATGAGAAAGAGGTGGACAGCCCTTGGTGGGAAAAGAACATTGGAAAAAGGCAAATGTAGCGCCCATCATTAAAAAAGGAAAGAAGGACAGACAAGTCAGCCTTACCTCAGTCCCTGGAAAAATCATGGAAGATATCCTCAAGGAATCCATTTTGAAGCACTTGGAAGAGGGGAAATTGATCAGGAATAGTCAACATGGATTCACAAAGGGAAAGTCGTGCCTAACCAATCTGATTAGCTTCTATGATGAGGTAACTGGCTCTGTAGATATGGGAAAGTCAGTGGATGTGATATACCTTGACTTTTGCAAAGCTTTTGATATGGTCTCCCACAATATTCTTGCCAGCAAGTTAAGGGAGTATGGATTGGATAAATGGACTATAAGATGGATAGAAAGCTGGCTAGACTGTTGGGCCCAACGGGTAGTGATCAACGGCTTGATGTGAAGTTGGTGGTCGGTTTCTAGCGGAGTGCCCCAAGGATCTGTTTTGGACCAGTTTTGTTCAACATATTTATTAATGACCTGGATGAGGGGATGGATTGCCCCCTCAGCAAGTTCGCAGACGACACTATGCTAGGAGGAGGGGTAGTTACACTGGAGGGCAGGGATAGGGTCCAGAGTGACCTGGACAGATTAGAGGATTGGGCCAAAAGAAATCTGATGAGGTTCAACAAGGACAAGAATCCCAAGCATTGTTACAGGCTGGGAACCATATGGCTAAGTAGCAGTTCTGCAGAAAAGGAGCTGGGGATTACAGTGGATGAGAAGCTGGATATGAGTCAAGAGTGTGCCCTTGTAGCCAAGAATGCTAATGGCATATTGGGGTGCATTAGGAGGAGCATTGCCAGCAGATCCAGAGAAGTGATTATTCCCCTTTATTTGGCTCTGGTAAGGCCCCATCCAGAATATTGTGTCCAATTCTGGGCCCCCTACTGTAGAAAGGATGTGGATGCATTGGAGAGGGTCCAGCGGAGGGCAACCAAGATGATTAGGGGGCTGGAGCGCATGACCTATGAGCAGAGACTGAAGGATTTGGGTTTGTTTAGTCTACAGAAGAGACGAGTGAGGGGGGATTTGATAGCAGCCTTCAACTTCCTGAAGGGAGGTTCCAAAGAGGATGGAGAGAGGCTGTTCTCAGTAGTGACAGATGGCAGAACAAGGAGCAATGGTCTCAAGTTACAGTGGGAGATGTTTAGGTTGGACATTAGGATAAACTATTTCACAAGGAGGGTGGTGAAGCATTGGAATGGGTTACGTAGGGAGGTGGTGGACTTTCCATGCCTAGAGGTTTTTAAGTCCCAGCTTGACAAAGCCTTGGCTGGGTTGATTTAATTGGGATTGGTCCTGGCTTGGGCAGGGGGCTGGACTTGATGACCCCCTGAGGTCTCTTCCAGCTCTAGGATTCTATGATTCTATGTGTGTGTGCATGTGCTTGTGCAGATAGTTTTGGATTTACCAGTGCAAGAAATATGGGTTTCTTCACGTTCATCACAGGACTCTGCATTCCATGGGTCTGACTGGCACTGCCAAAGGGAGCTGTGCTGCTCCCTGCACACAACTTTGTCCAGCCATCTGGGACCAGAGCCTGTTCCATATGCAAGGTCTGCTTCAATATACCCTTCATTCCCACAGTTCAGCTGCTTGCAGACAATTGACACAGCAACTCCAGACATCCGATTAGAGCAAACGCTACCCCATGTCCCATTGTAGAAAACCTCCAGCCGCCCGGCACAGTCACTGCCGCTCGCCAGCCGCAGGTCTGTGAACTCTAGAAGGAAATGCACAAAAAAAGAATTTAAATCGACTTATTCTGACATGAAGTGGGCTGTGCAGAGTGAAATCCCAGGGAGAAGTGAGACCCTTGGGCCTTTCTCATCAGGAGCCAACAGCAGAAAGAGTCACTCCAGGAATCAGAGACACTCTTCCACAACACAGGCCTATTAGCGATACAGTGGGCATCTCTGGGAGGCCTCCAATTGCCAACAGCTGCGTCTGGATTTTAATCGATTAAGGCCAGAAAGGATGGTGGCAGCGATAGGCCAGATGCCAGTTCTTGCCCAGGCTGCAGCAATCAGCTTAGGACTGACAGTCTCATAGCTGGAGACCAGACTTGAATGTAAATTTTGTTCAAAATATGTATTTGTTGTGTAAGAACTGCCATCTATAACAGGTAAGTGTAATCCCCACACCCACTCACTACTCTCCTGTTTATCCCTCCAAGGTTCCTATTAGCCTGTTTTGCCACCACATGACCCTGGGTGCTCATGTCCAGTTATTTCTCCACTGGGGCCCTGTCCCCCTTTCAATCACTGGTTTCCATGACAGTGTCCCTCAGACACCAGTGAAGCAGCATTCTAAGGCCAGGGAAATCCTGCAATATCTCCAGTGCCTCTGGGTGGGAGCTGAGGACTCTCTAATGGTGACTCTGATAAGTAGTTACACAAGGGAAAGGGAGGCAGAGATGTCATTTGCAGGGGTCCCCTTAAACATCCAAACCTTTCCTCCATTAAATCCCCGGGTAACCAGGCTCCCAGGAGCATTCCCAGCCCAGACCTGAGCGGAGAACTCCCGCGTCCTCTTTGTGTCTGCAGTTGTGCTGGCCCCAGGGTGTGAAAGGACAGGCCCAGAGATCGGATTCGTTCCCAGAGCACTTCACATCATCCAGCCAGATCTGCCCGGACCCTTGACCGTAATGAGCAGAGACAATTGCATTGAGGGCGCGTCCACATCCCAGCTGTCTGCAAACAACATTGGCGTCCGGCAGGTCCCAGGAATCATCACAGACTGTCCCCCAGGTGCCATTGTAATAAATCTCCACTCTCCCTGCACAGCGACCCGGCCCATTCGCCAGCCTGATCCGCCTGCTCCCTGCAAGGACAGATCCCAGCGGTTAGTGCGCGTCGCCCTGCTGCCCAGAGCACGTGTGTGAGATCAGGAAACGACTCACCCGAGCAAACGACACCGACGTCCTCGGCAATTCCTGCCTGGGCTGGCTCAGATGTGGAGTTGTCACAGCCGGTCAGATGAGTCTCGTTCCCTGCACACTGGACCCTTCTCAGCCCCACGGGGCCCATCCCTTGCTCAGACGAAGGGGGGTTATAAGCTCTCTCAGCCGCTCCGCCCTGGAGCTGCCTGCAGACCACACTGGCATCATTCATGTCCCACTGGTCATCCAGCACCCGGCTCCACACACCATGGAGGGAAATCTCCACTCTGCCATCACACCGGCTCTCTCCACTCAGCAGCCGCAGTGCCCCAGAGAGACTTGGGCCTAGCAGACAGAAAACACACTGAATAATAGTCCCTGTTATGCACTGCAAACAATGTGCAGTATGTAAGAGATTATGGACCAGCCCAGTGACCAATGTGTGTCACAGAATTCAGAGGAGCAACCTGGGCAGATTTGTTTTGAATTTCTAACAGGAGGGTGCTTTAAAGCTTTTAACACTATCCTGGGCAGAGGGGCTTGGAAGGGTTTCTGGGAGACGCTGGGCTCATAGCTGCACCCTATTTTAGCTTGCCAGTCCCCTTGAGCGGGGAATTACATACCCAACACCAAGTGTAGACACAGCTATGGCACTTGGAGCCCCCTCTCCCCATCACTGTCAGCCCACAGGGCCCAGGGGAAGGCCCATCTCTTCCTGACACTACCAGAGTAATGATTTGGAGAAAGATGGGGGCAGTGACATTTATGAAACTCTGACCCTTCACTCCTGCCCTGCACACACAGACCTTTGTTGAAGATCTTCCTACAGAATCCAGACCTTTCCCCACTCATAACTACTCTTTGGTGATAATATTTATTAGAGATGTCAAGCGATTAAAAAATTTATCGTGATTAATCACTCATTAATCGCACTGTAAAACAATAATAAGAATACCATGTATTTAAATATTTTTGAATGTTTTCTACATCTTCTAATATATTGATTTCAATTACAACACCGAATACAAAGTGTATAGTTATGGTGACCATACATCCCTTTTTTTCTGGGACAGTCCCGGATTTAAGGGTTCTATCCCGGTGTCCTGATAAAGGCGGCAAATGTCCCGGAAAATTCCGTTGGGATCTGGCTACAAATGGCACCATTTCCCCCTCTCTCCAGGACATGCTCGCAGACACCCTGGCTGCAGCAATGCCCTGCCTCCACCCAGCACGTAAGCGGCTCCCTTGCTGCTTTGTGCGGGCAGCCAGGGCTGCTGCCAGTGGTGCACAGTTTCGGTGTGCCAAGCTCCCCTGCAGCATGTGCTGCTGTCTGGCACTCCCCTTTTCTCCCCCCGGTGGCCCTTCCCTCCCACTGAGGGACTGCCTCCTCCATCCACAGGCTGCCGCCACGGCTGCTGAAGAGGGAGGGGGAGGGGAATAAACTCAGGAAGCTGCTCCTGGGAGCTGCTGCCTGTCTCCCAGCAGAAATCACGCAGAGCCCCGGCTGGAGCGCTGCAGAGCGGGGTGCGCTCTGTGCACAGCCCTTTCTCTCCCCACCCCTTCCCACTCCTCTGGGGGAGTGGCAGTGCAAGGACCCACTTGCACAGCTGCTCTCTGCAAGGCGGGTCTAGGGGGGGTTCCCCCCCGTGAGCCAAAGCTGGTGTGGGGACTGCAGTAAAATTAGCACTTTGGGTGGCCCAGCTCCAGGCCCAGCAAGCGGTCCTGCCCTGGAAGCGGCTGGGGCTGCGGGGACTTCTGGGGCCTGACCACAGACTCCAGCCCCACAAACTGAAAGGCAGAAGGTGGGGGAGGGGCAGGGGGAAAACTAGGGGGAAGGGAGGGTGAGGCTTGTGCTGAGCGGAGAGGGGCAGGGCAGGAGAAGAAAAGGGAAGGCACCAAGGGACAGGGTGGAGGAGAGACAAATGCCAGGGGGCCAAGTGGAGACAATGAGGAAAAGGGCAGGAGGAGGGAGGGGAGGTGTAAGTGGGGGGTAGAGGGTGGAGGGGACAGGGTGATGCTAGGAGAAGGGAGGGGTATTGGGGGCAAGAGGGGGAGGTACTGGGAGAAGGGTTGAAAGGGGGGGTGGGCATAAGAAAGGCAGGGATGGAGGAAGTCATGTGTGAGGGCATGGGGGGGAACTGGGGCAGAGGGTGGTGAGGGGGTGGGCTTCAGGGAAAAAGAGGGCAAGGGGAGCAGGGACAGTGAGGGAAGGGGGAGGCACCAGGTGGGTGCAGGAGTAAGGGAAGGTGCAGGTGCCAGGGGATTTTGGGGGTGAAGTGGAAGGGCAGACACCTGCAGGGGAGGGACCAGAAACAGAGGAGAGAGGCATGGCAGGTGTGTAGAGGGGGATGTTAGGAGAGGGGATGAGGAAGGATAGCTCACATGATCAGAGTGGGGCTACTGGAGGAGTGGGCACAGGGGGGAGAGAAGGGCTGGTGCAGGGGGCCAGATCCCACGAGGGCTGAGGGCAGTGAGAAGGGCAGGAGTCAGGACAGCAGAGGAGGGTGAGGGGTGGGGGGGCAGCAGGCACCAGGGGAGCTGATGGAGCAAGGGGAGGAGACATGGCAGCAGAGGAAAAAGGGAGAAGTTCATAAGATATTTATTAATTACTTGGGGGCCACTGTGGCACATCCAAACAAGCCACATGAACTCAGTACTGGTGCACAACACAAAATTCATTCTGCTCATGGGAGGAAACTCTTAGAGGGAACACTTACTTCCCCCAGCCTTCCTCCCCCTCCCCCTGAGTTAACGTGACACATATTGGGTTAATGCAATTGCAGGATAGTTGCATGACGGGGGTTTGGTGGGGGCCAAACTCATCCCTATTGGTAGGAGGATGGTGGGAAAAGTTCTTAGAGGGGGTCACATGACACCTTTTACTTCTGGTCATGTGTCCATCTTGACCCTGAGAGTATTACCTCCAGGGGTGAGGCTAATGGGGGCCTGGGGTGTGGCTAGTGGGGTCAGAAGTGTGGTTAACAGAAGTCAGGGTGTGTGGCTAATGTGTCCCTAATTTTGGTTCAGAAAATATGGTCATCATATGTATAGTGCTCACTTTATATTTATTTTTTATTACAAAACATTTACATGGTAAAAAAACCCTTCAGCTCACCTCACTGAAGTATTGTAGTGCAAATTCTATCATGAAATCCTTCTCCTATTCAAAAGGGTCCTTTTATAGCTCAGCCCCAGCTCCAGGCGGCACAGGGCTGGAGGGGGGGTAGACTCTGCCCTGGACAGTGCAGAGTTCGGTCAGGCTCAGCCCCTAATTGCAGGTGGCATAGGGCTCAGGGGTGGGGTCAGCCCCTAGGTTGGGGGGGGTAGACCCCACCCATGGGCAGTGCAGTATTTGGGAGGGGGGACTCAGCCCCAGAATCACATGTGGGGACAGAATCAGTCCCAGCCCCAGAAGGCAAAGCCCCAGAAGGATGGCCCTGCGAGGGGTGGGGGGGAAGAGGGACAGTTTGGGCAAGCCCCCCCCCCCCCAGGCTATTTTATTTTTAAAAATATGGTCACCTGGGAGGGGAGAGGGACGGGTGTCAGGGTCTTAACTTTGGAACCAGGGCTTCAGGATTTTTTCCTCCTTTCTGGCGCAATCAAGGACGATAAAGCCATTGCGGAGAAACTAAATGATTTCTTTGCTTCAGTCTTCACGGCTGAGGACGTTGGGGAGATTCCCAAATCTGCACCGTCCTTTGTGGGTAATGAATCTGAGGAACTGTCCCGGATTGAAGTGTCATTAGAGGAGGTTTTGGAACAAATAGAAAAACTTAATGTTAACAAATCTCCGGGACCGGATGGCATTCATCCAAGGGTTCTAAAAGAACTCAAATGGGAAATTGCTGAACTATTATCTGTGGTTTGTAACCTATCCCTTAAATCGGCTTCCGTACCTAATGACTGGAAGGTAGCCAACGTGACACCAATATTTAAAAAGGGCTCTAGAGGCGATCCGGGCAATTACAGACCGGTAAGTCTAACTTCAGTACCGGGCAAATTAGTCGAAACAATAGTAAAGAATAAAATTGTGAAGCATGTAGAAGAACATAATTTGTTGGACAAAAGTCAACATGGGTTTTGTAAAGGGAAATCCTGTCTTACTAATCTATTAGAGTTCTTTGAAGGGGTTAACAAACATGCGGACAAGGGGGATCCAGTAGATATAGTATACTTAGATTTCCAGAAAGCCTTTGACAAGGTCCCTCACCAAAGGCTCTTGTGTAAATTACATGGCCATGGGATAAGAGGGAAGGTCCTTTCTTGGATTGAGAACTGGTTAAAAGACAGGAAACAAAGGGTAGGAATAAATGGTAAATTTTCAGAGTGGAGAGGGGTAACTAGTGGTGTCCCCCAAGGGTCAGTCCTAGGACCAATCCTGTTCAAC
Source organism: Pelochelys cantorii (assembly GCA_032595735.1). NCBI lineage: Eukaryota > Metazoa > Chordata > Testudines > Trionychidae > Pelochelys > Pelochelys cantorii. The sequence continues at coordinate 212,568,983 of CM064326.1, forward strand.
TTATTCATAAATGATCTGGAGAAAGGGGTAAGCAGTGAGGTGGTAAAGTTTGCGGATGATACCAAACTGTTTAGGATAGTCAAGACAGAAGCAGACTGTAAGGGACTCCAAGAAGATCTCACCAAACTGAGTGATTGGGCAACAAAATGGCAAATGAAATTTAATGTGGATAAGTGTAAAGTAATGCACATTGGGAAAAATAACCCCAACTATACGTACAGTATGATGGGGGCTAATTTGGCTACGACAAATCAGGAAAGAGATCTTGGAGTTATCGTGGACAGTTCTCTGAAAACTTCCACACAGTGTGCAGCGGCGGTCAAAAAGGCAAATAGGATGCTAGGTATTATTAAGAAAGGGATAGAAAATAAGACCCGGAATATCTTACTGCCCCTGTATAAAACTATGGTACGCCCACATCTTGAATACTGTGTACAGATGTGGTCTCCTCACCTCAAAAAAGATATTTTGGCCTTGGAAAGGGTTCAGAAAAGGGCAACTAAATTGATTAGGGGTTTGGAACGGGTCCCATATGAGGAGAGGTTAAAGCGACTGGGACTTTTCAGTTTAGAAAAGAGGAGACTGAGGGGGGATATGATAGAGGTGTATAAAATCATGAGTGGTATGGAGAGGGCCGATAAAGAAAAGTTATTTATTAGTTCCCTAAATAGAAGAACTAGAGGACACCAAATGAAATTAATGGGTAGCAGGTTTAAAACTAATAAAAGAAAGTTCTTCTTCACACAGCGTGTAGTCAGCCTGTGGAACTCCTTGCCAGAGGAGGCTGTGAAGGCTAGGACTATAACAGAGTTTAAAGAGAAGCTAGATAATTTCATGGAGGTTAGGTCCATAAAAGGCTATTAGCCAGGGGATAAAATGGTGTCCTTGGCCTCTGTTTGACAGAGGCTGGAGAGGGATGGCAGGAGACAAAGCGCTTGATCATTGTCTTCGGTCCACCCCCTCTGGGGCACCTGGTGCTGGCCACTGTCGGCAGACAGGATACTGGGCTAGATGGACCTTTGGTCTGACCCGGTACGGCCGTTCTTATGTTCTTATGTTAGTCTTTAAAATGCTACATAGTTCTGTCTTTTGTTTCAGCTACACCAGACTAACACAGCTGCATCTCTATGACTATTTTGCTTGGAGAAGGCATTCAAGGGAAAGCTCTGCCTGTAAAAGGCAGCAGCTTGATATATGAGACATTTGTTTCAGTGCCTGAGGGGCAGAAGTTGTCTGTTAGCAGTGACTCCACTGACTTGGATTTAGAAAGATCCAATGTGGATGATTGTGGAGAGGCTTCAAAAGGACTGAGGATTGTTACAAATGAGGCAGGAACAGCCAGAGAATTGGAGCAGTCTGATAACCAAGTGACTGTATGTGATCAGCTTGCTAGGAAGTCAGCATGTCTAGGACAGGATTGTTTCCAGGTTGAAGATGAGAGTGGACAGTGTGTGTCTCAGATTCATAGGAAGAAGGACTATGTAGCTAAGTATGCAGAGCAGAATAGCTGTGTGGTTGCTCTCTCTAGAATGCAGGAGATGGCAGTTAAGCTCCCATCTCTGGACACTGTGGGCACTTGTAATCGATATCTGGTTCCATGTGGAAACAGAGATTAGAGGTGGAAGGAGGAGAGATTTGTGAGTCTACAGCTTATTGTTGTTACCCCACTGATTGGGGAGAGAGAGAGAATTCCATGGCCATTGTGAGCAAGGGAGACACACCCAGGCAGCCCTTTGTCTTTGTGGAGCCAGGTTTTGAGCCCACAGGACAAGGGGGAGGGGCCAAACTTGCTTTGGCAAAGGAGACTTGCAGTTTAAACCTGAAGGATCAAAACTACAATGATATGGAGCCAAAGTTGTGGCATGAGAGAAAGTACTGTAAATGTACACTGGATATGGATTTGTTCCTATTGCTGATGTTAACTTTTGTAACCAATGTGTTGTTGTTACTGAGAATTGTAAAGATGTACAATGTGCATGATCTTATGGAAATACCATGTAATATGTCAAGAAATGTATCAAACAGACTGTATGTTAAAGGACCTTGAGACATTGATATATCATGGTTGATGCCTGTAACTGATCTTGGAACTTCTTACAGCACAAAGAAGATTCCAGCCAGAAGGTGATGTGGAAAGGGAAACTGAGGCACACCACCATTTTGTTTTCATGGCTAAGGGCCAAGATGCCTACACTATGGGGGATGAGAATCCCTACATTAACACAATGTTAGTTGGAGTTCAGAGAGTTGCCAGAGCTGGCATGGATAAATTTATTATTTTCCTTAGCTCTGGGCAAGATCACCTGACACACATAGGGATCGTGCTGCAAGAGCAGATCCAATTGGCTATGGTTCTTACCAGGTCTTACCTTGGGTTTGTAAAACAGTGCAAGGACATGGCTGTCGCTATGACAGACCTTGCAGTGATGAAGCCTATTTTAAGCAAATTTGGTTGTCATGCACTTGTCCAGTTCTGTATTGTGGTTTCTAATATTGAATTAGAACCTGTAATAACACAGGACCAAAACATGAGGGCCCATGTGATGCCCTCAGTGATGTTACTGGCATCACTTCCTGCATCAATTTTGCATTGGGGGTGTCACGTTATTGAATTTTAAAGATCATTGCTGCACCCATGGGGGGGAGGGTGTTTGCCCCCAAAAGTCTGTACAAAGGGGGCCATGTGAGGTGTCACATGAAAGCTTATGTTCTACTGATTCTGTATATGCTACTCATGTACTTGTATAATATCTGTATGTGGCATTATAAATATGGATTCTGTGTTGATGCTGGAAAATTCTCTGTCTGAGGCAGAGCAATGTGCCAGGAATGTTCGTTCAATGGCTATGCTAATTAGCAAGGCTCCAGAGACAATAGATCTCTAGGTGCCAAGACACACCTGAGGAATGAATCTGGATACCTGCAGACCAACCAGAATAATGATTGCTGGCTTGGGATACAGGGATAGGTCGCTGGGCCATGTGACCTGCTCCAGCTTGGAAGAGACCAGGGATGGATATAAAATGCCATGTGGCAATCTCCATCTTGTCTTCAGTTCAGCTCCTGATCCCAGATGCAGCCTTGCGGGGAACAATGAGCCAGAAAGAACCGTGGACCCATCCTGACATAGGATGTACACCAGAGACTTATAAGATAGCTGTTTATAACATCTCTGCTAAGACCCTGCATTGAGAACTCGGTGATTCGATGCATACAATGTATTCTCCTGAACAAACTTACACTCATGCTTTTCTTTCTTTCAGTAATAAACCTTTAGATTTTAGATTCTAAAGGATTGGTTCAGTGTGGTCTTGTGAATAAGATCCAGAGCATAAATTGATTGGGAACTGTAGCTGGTCTTTTGGGACCGGGAGAACCCGTTCGGGGTAGGTGAGATTGGGTTCTATAACTCACCCAGAAGATGAGGTTGAGGAAGACCAGGACGATTTTGAAGAAGGTGATCCCGTGCTGCCCCATAGCTCCGGCTCCTGTGCCCAGCTGTTGCCTCCCATTCGGCTGGACAGCATGGCTGCAGCCTCTGGAACAGCTGCTGCCCACCACATAGCTCCGGCCGGGGATGCCAAAGCAGGCACTGCCTGCCATGCAGCCCACAGCTCCATTCCTTGGGAAGGGCTGAAGCTAGGGCCACACACCACCCTGCTGCTTCTGGGGCGGGGCAGTTGCCTGTCACACAGCCCCACCCGGAGCAGCTGACCTGCCTCATGCCCAAAGAGGCCTTTGTGAGGTTTGGTGGTGAGATCAGCCTCTCTAGGGCCAGGAGGAGCTACAGAGTTAGGCGATCTTCCCAGTTGCTCCTCTAGATAATGATGTCATCTGTGCAGGCTGCTATGTAGCAGTCACGAGGTTGCAGCAGCTGCCCCGTAGAATCCAAACAACATCGTTATGAATTGGTTAAGGCTATGGAGTGGTGAAAGCAGGGTTGACTCAGGAATCAGACATCAAGGCGATTTTCCAATACGTTTTCATCAAGTCCAGTGTTGACAGATATTTGGCTCCCACAGCCACTCTATCTGTTCCTTGACACGAGGCATTTGGTGTGCATTGAATTAGCATATGCGGTTAACCTAGTGACAAACAATGCCGAATCTCAGGTATCTTACAATGTGCTGTCTCATGAGGTAAGTGGGGAAGTTGGATACCAGGAAGAAACACAAGGAGGAATGAGCAACAAGGAAGAACCCCTGATTTGGATGGAGAAGTTAGGGCAATCAACTGGTTATCTAAGGTGTCTGTATATGAATGCAAGAAACCTGGGGAAAAAACCAAGAAGAATCAGAAGCCCTGGTCCAGTCAAAGAACTATGATTTGACTGGAATTACAGAGGCTTGGTGGGATGACTCGCATGACTGGAGCGCTGTCATGGAAGGGTATAAACTGTTCAGGAAGAATGCGGTGGGGGGAAGGAGGAGGAGTTGCATTGTATGTAAGAGAGCAGTATGATTGCTCAGAGCTCCAGTATATAGAGGGAGAAAAACCTGTTAAGAGTCTATGGGTTAAGTTTAGAGGCAGGAGCAACAGAGGTGATATTGTAGTTGGTGTCTGCTATAGACTTCCCCTCCAGATCATAGGCCCTGATTCTCATGGGGGACTTTAATCACCCTGACATCTGTTGGGAGACCAATACTGCAGGACACAGACAATCCAGGAAGTTTTGGACTTCTTGGTACAAGTGCTGAAGGAACTGACCAGGGGCGACGCACAGCTTGACCTGCTGCTCACAAACAGGGAGGAACTAGTAGGGGAAGTAGATGTGGGTGGCAACCTGGAAAGCAGTGATCATGAGATGATTGATTTCAGGATCCTGACAAAAATAAGGAACGAGAGCAGCAAAATACACGCCCTGGATTTCAGAAAAGCAGACTTTGACTCCCTCAGAGAACTGATGGGCAGGATCCCCTGGGATGCTAACATGAGGGAGAAAGGAGTCCAGGAGAGCTGGTAGTATTTTAGAGAAGCCTTATTGAAGGCACAGAAACAAACCATCCCGATGGGCAACAAGAGAAGCAAATATGGTAGGCGACCAGATTGGCTTACCGGGGAAATCCTTGGTGAGCTTAAACACAAAAAGGAATCTTATAAGAAGTGGAAACTTGGACAGATGACCAGGCAGGAGTATAAATATATTGCTCGAGAATGCAGGGGAGTGATCAGGAAGGCGAAAGCACAATTGGAATTGCAGCTAGCAAGGGATGTGAAGGGTCACAAGAAAGTTAGCAATAAGAGGGTGGTCAGGGAAGGTGTGAATCACATCACCCCTGTTACTCCCAGCTCTGGCTTCCCCAGCTTCCCTCTCTTCTCTGTGCTGCCGCTCCGCTTTTGGGCCCTCATCTTATCTGTTTCTCATGCCCACTCTTCCCTTGGGTTGTCTGGTCTGTCCCAGCCCCAGTTATCCTCCCTTGATGCCTCAGCCAGTCTCAAGGCTTCTGTACACAAACACTCCATTTGTGGCCCAAATAACCTTGCACTAGCCTGCTGCACACGGACTATCCATGTGGGCCCTGCTGCTGGCATGTCCCTAGCGCTTTGCCAGGGGAGTAGACCAAAGCACACTGAGGACGTTCTAGGGGTTGTCCCCATTACTGCACTCCGTCAGTGTCTCAGTGTCCATGCAGCAGGGCCAGCGTAGCACATCTGATACCGATGCATTACGTCCATGGCAGAGAGTTCTGCTTCCCCATTGCGGGCGGCAGGCGTCACTTATACTTCCTGTCAACTATGTTGCTCTGGGGGAGGGGTATTTTCACGCCCTGAGTGATGTAACTTACATCTACTTGGTCACATAGACAAGCCCTCAGTGCACTGCCACACCATCCACAGGGACCATTGGTGTTTGAAAGGCAAATCCAAGGGAGAATTAAACTCCAAGTGGCCACAAACTAAATTTCCCCTCCCTCACTGGCAGCTTATTCCAGTCTAATTGCCCCGTTAGACTTAGACACACCCAACACCCTGGCTCCTGATCTTTTCTGTTTTCCTACACCCACTTCCAGCTCTTCCTCACTGGCTCCCTGTCCCAGGCTCCTTGCCTCATCAGCCCCAGTCTCCCCACAGCTCCCAGACTCCTTGCTCAGTACGGCACAGTCTCTCCCCACCCACTCCCTGTCCTAGTTGCTCCACTGAGCCAGTCCTTGTCTCCTTCTCCTTCCTCCCAGCCCCAGCCTCCTGGCTCAGTCAGTCCCCATCTTCTGCTTTCTCTCTCACTCCCAGTTTCTCACCATCCACCTGCCTCCAAGCCCAGAATATTCCTGCTGCATCCCCAGCCTCATCTCCTTCCCCCTCACACCTGGGCCTGCATTCAGTTCAGTCGTTCCCCCTGCACACTGCTTCGGCCCAATAGGAGGAGACAGCCTCCCTCCTCTCAGCTCTTGTGCCTGGTGCCACACTGCCTTACAGCACTCAGGTGCAGAATTCCACCACAACCGTATTGGCTACACACCTCCCAACTGCTGCAATTCCTCTTTGGGAATCATCACTTTGATCTGATGGAGGGTCTTGTGTGTTCCAAAGATCCTCAGAGCTATGTAGTTGGGAGTTTCATTTTTCTCCCAATTCAGTATACTGGGAAGAATCAGGAAAAGGTTAGAAATGCGGACAATGTTACAATATTTACAAAAGGAGATACGTTGGAGATAAGTAGAAATGATTGTGACTTTGCCTTACTGTCTACTACAGGGAAAATCCTTGCCTGTAGCCCCTCACACAGAAATACTGTCAGAATCTTTGTGTGGTTTCCAAGCATCCCACAGGACAACAGACATGGTCTTTGTTGTCCACTAAATCCAGAAAACGTATTGGCAGCAAATCAAGACTTATATGTGACCTTCTTCAGTTTGACAAAGGCCAGTTGTGAAGCCCTGTGGAAGGTGCCGGCCAGCTTTGGCTGCCCTCCACAATGTGTTAAGTTCCTAAGGCTCCATGATCACATGATTGCTGCTGTGTGATGGAATAGCCTGGAGTTGGACTCTTTCACCATTAAAACCAGGGTTAAGCAAGGAAGTGTTATTGCCCCTACTGTGTTCTTCATCTATTTAGTAGACATTTTGGTCCTCATGAGAGACTGCCCCTTCAACCTTTCTGCTCAATTTCTGAAGTCCTCAGGGCATCCATTACTGATTTTCAGTATGCTGGTCTGATAACAGTGCTCTCCTCCTACCCCACACTGGATGTTTTGGCACACGCTTTCAAAAGCCTACAGCTCTCACTCAATATTGAGAAGAGTAAAGTGCTTCATCAGACTGCTTCAGGTCTTGCACATGACCCAGTTTGTCTCCATTGAAGGACAAACTTTGGATTCAGTTGAGCACTTCTGTCACCTCAGAAACCAACTGTCTCAAAATTCAAAAATCAACAGTGAGACCCAGCACAAGGACCAGTGAGCAGGTGCCTCCTTTTGAAAACTGGTCTGGCACATTTCCACAGAGTGTGACCTGGGGCAGGACGTGAAGAGGTAGGACACCAAGATCCAGGGTGTCATAACTATGTGGGCTGGCCAGCACCTCGGAACTAAGGGGTTAACTATGTTTCCTGTCCCTAGCCAGGTATCTGGTCAGCAAATAGTAAAACAGGTAGGGATTTCAAACTGGGACAAATAAATTTTTATTTTTTCCCTCCTTTGTCTGAGCCAGAGCAGTTTCTCCAGGTACTAAGGGAGACAGAAAGACACTTCTCTCCCCAAGAAAGGACTTCTTGTATGTGTAAGTAGGGCAAAGAATAGGGTTGGACTCCTGAGTCATCTCTGGACCCTCGTGTAAATCTGGGGCAGAGCTCATCCTCACAAGGAGGGATTGTTGCTGCTGCTGCTGCTCCTGATGTAACCAGTGAGTGTGTGAGCCAATAGACAACAGCCTCCTTCACTTTTCCATCCTGATTCATTCCCTGAGCACTGCCCAGCCTGTGCACTTGACTGTGGTAGGGGGCCTGGGCAAGGAGAATGTTTCGGCTAAGTTTGGAATGAATCCAACCAGGAATGAAAAGTAAAAGCTGGATGAGAGAGGGCTGAGAGAGACAAGGTGGGGGATGTAATGTGTTTTGTTGGCCTCACCTCAGAGAACCAGAGAAGATTCACTTCTGTTGGGGAAGGAGACAAGTTTCTAAGCTTCCACAGCTCGACTGTGTAAGCTTAAAAGCTTGTTGCTCTTCAACAGCAGTGGGTACCATACAATAGATCAGCTCACCCACCTTGTCTCCAATAGCTTGGGACTAGCACAGCCACGGTGACACTCACTATAAGAAGTCTGTGATGGGTTCCCCAGGGTGCCACTTGGAACCTGGGTACCTCTGAGCCATCTGTTTGTCTAGCCTGGGCTCCCTCTCTCACTGTGCTGTTGTGAGAAGCTGCAGGCCCATTCCTGGTCCAAGATTTCCACCAGTTCTCACACAGGTAGGGATACACCTAGCTACATCCACTATAAGCCCCAGCTCCCCAGGCAACCCAAAATGATACTGTCTTGCACTGCACACGTAACTATATTACATATGCTCATGAAATTTTCCCTCTCCCCCAATGTGGAGAGGAAATGGAATAATCTCTGCTCATTAACCTGAGGTTCAAAACCACGTCACTACAAATTCACCAGTTTAGATGCAAACATACAATATGTTTATCAATTACAAAAGGATGTTAAGTGATTATAAGTGATAGCAAACAGATCAAAGCAGATTACTGAATAACTGCAAATGCAAACTAAACCTAAAATCTGAGGAACATAAGACATGAATGAGCAAATTCTCACCCTGGATCATAAAAGCATAATTGCATATTCCCAAAGCACAAGCTTCACTTGCTTTGTGGCTTGGGACCCCAGGATTTCCATACACAGGCTAGAAATCCCTTTAACCTGGTGTGACGTAGTGTGGGTACCTTGCTGGTTGCTATGCTGGGCGGTGGGCTGTGAGTGACCCCCGCTGGCGGCTGTTTGTACAAAGCATGGCCCAGCAGGATAGGGGATGAGTCATTATGCAAGGGTCTCTCAACTGGTCCAACCAGTTACTTCCCAGGGAGAGAAACAAAGGAAGGGGGCGAGGCCAGGCCTGGCAAGGGGGGCAGGGCTAGAAGAGAGGGGCAGTTTCTGTCTGGGATCATGGAGGAGACGGCCTAGGGAAAGGGGCTGGAATTTAGGAGCCCAGTCTCCCCCATCTCAAGGGGGGCTGAGGCATCCTAGGCCCGGTTCCTGTAACCAGATGACATCTGTGCTGTGCTGTATCCTGGAGAAGCAATAAACTCCCTCTATTCTACTGGCTGGTGGAGTCTGTCCGTGCCATTACGGGGGTGCAGGAGTCGGGGGACCCCGACGTGCCGCCATACCTGGGTCCAACACTTCTCCCAGTTTGGTTTTTGTTCTTCAGGTGCTTGTCTTAGGTGTTGAGTTGTGGCGGAGTGAAGAACAACCAATGGTGTCACTCTGTGCCCGAAGTAGCTTTGGCTTATAGTGAGAAACCTTTGTTTCACACTTGGTTCCCAGACCAGTTTGTGGAAAAATAGCTATTCCCTGATGGATACCAGAGTCATGTGGCTGGTCACATGCCCTTGCTCACCTTGCTGTGTCACAACAGCCATTATCTCTCATTAGAGTCTCAATGCGTGGATGAGACGATGGTGTAGGGAGGAGGGTTTACATTTATTAGGAACTGGGGACACTTTTGGGATGGGGGGAGCCTATACAGGAAGGATGGGCTCTACCTAAACTAAGGTGGATCCAGACTGCTGGCACTAAACATTAAAAAGCTCGTAGAGCAGTTTTAAAACTAAGAGATTGGGGAAAGCTGATTGCTGCAGAGGAGCATGTGGATCGTACGGAGACTTCTCTTAGAGGAGAGTTCATTGATAGAGATTCTCTAGGCTTTAGTCAGAAAGAGAGGAGGGGAGATGATAAAGTATGGGCCAGATCAGACAAACAATCACATATAAAAGAATCTAATACATCAGGGAAGGGCAGACAAATAAACAGTGGCAATCTTTTAAAGTGCTTCCACACAAATGCTAGAAGTCTAACTAATAAGATGGGTGAACTAGAGTACCTCATATTAAAGGAGGAGATTGACATAATAGGCATCACAGAAACTTGGTGGAATGAGGACAATCAGTGGGACACAATCATACCGGGATATAAAATATATCGGAAGGACAGAATAGGCCATGTGGGTGGCGGAGTGGCACTGTATGTGAAAGATAATGTAGAACCATATGAAATAAAAATCTTAAATGAATCAAAATGTTCCATAGAATCTCTATGGATAGTAATTCCATGCTCTAATAAGAATATAGCAGTAGGGATATAATATCGACCGCCTGACCAGGATAGTGCTAATGACATTGAAATGCTAAGGGAAATTAGAGAGGCTATCAAAATAAAAAACTCAATAATAATAGAGGATTTCAATTATCCCCATATTGACTGTGTACATGTCACCTCAGGATGAGATGCAGAGATAAAATTTCTCGATGCCTTAAATGACTGCTTCTTGGAGCAGCTGATACAGGAACCCACAAGGGGAGAGGCAATTCTCGATTTAATATGAGTGGAGCACAGGATCTGGTCCATGAGGTAACCATTACAGAACCGCTTGGGAATAGTGACCATAATATAATAACATTTAACATTCCTGTGGTGGGAAGAACACCTCAGCAGTCCAACACTCTGGCATTTAATTTTAAAAAGGGGAATTACGCAAAAATGAGGAGGTTAGTTAAACAGAAATTAAAAGATATAGTGACTAGAGTCACTCTGGGGCACCTGGCACTGGCCACTGTTGGCAGACAGGATACTAGGCTGGATGGACCTTTGGTCTGACCCAGTATGGCCATTCTTATGTTCTTATCTACATGCTATCTGGATGTTCCCAGGAAGGCTCACCTGGTGGTGGTGGTGGGGGAGGGGAGATAAGCTTCTCTTGGGGCCTATTGTTTTTCTTATTCATCCATTACCCTGAATAGGCCCTTTACAACCAGATATTTAGACTGGAAACATTTTGCTTAGTGGGTGTTACTCAGGCATGGTTACATGTGACATGCAGATACATATTCATAACTACAGATACAAAATGAAAATGCCTAAAATAAGATAATGATATTTATCAAATCATAGCTTTCCAATGACACCTGACATGCCCCACATTGTACAAAGTGCTCCATTATTATGTCATAACTTGAAGACTTACCTTGCATTGCTTGCATCCTTCAGGGCAGGATAATGGAAGTATGGGAAGTGCAGGAGTAAAGGCAGGGAGTTTGTGTGTGTGTGTGTGTGTGTGTACGCTCAGAACAGGGGGTTTGATGTGGAAGGGCTCAGGGCAGGAGTTGGGGGTGCAGGAGTCATGGCAGGAGGTAGGGAGATCAGGGAAGGGATTGCAGGATTCTGGGCAGTCCTGGACTCTCGACTCCTGTCCCAGAAGATCTCCACAGGGGCATGGGCCAGGGCCAGGATTCTCAGCTTCAGACCTCTTTCCTCTCAAAGGGGCCCCACCAGCGACCAAGTCCAGCCACTCTGTTATAGTCCTAGCCTTCACAGCCTCCTCTTCACAGCGATCAGCACAGGGTCTGGGTGGCCTGGGGTAGGGCTGCGGTGACTGGCCCTGGCCAACAGAAGAGCTCTCTGGGACAGGCTGAGGGGATGGGGTTTTGTTGCCTGGACTTGGCCACTGGTGGGTCCCCTTTGAGGGGAAGGAGTTCTGGGGCTGAGAATCCTGGCCCCAGCCCTGGTGAAGATCTTCTGGGACAGGAGTCGAGAGTCCAGGACACCATGGTCATGCTCTTGGGGGGAGAGGCTGTGCAGCCCAGCTCCAGCACCCCAAAAGGTCTTTCTCAAAGCAGCTGGCTGGTGGGGCTCCCTCCTTGTCTGGCACTGTGGCCAAGGGCAGGGGGAGTTGGAAGGGTTTAGGGCAGGAGGCCCATTACCTGGGCCAGCGATCAGCAACATGAGGAGATCTGTCCATAACTGGACACTCTCCTCCTGGTGTGGTGAATCTGCAGTAGAGCTGTCCCCTGCACTCACTGTCCCCAGTGATCACTCTGCAGTATAACTGTCCCTTCTATTAGCCCCCTCCCATTCCATGATTTGGGAACCAAATTCCAGGCACAGCCTGTTGTCTTTGCACAGCCAAACCCTGACCTTGCTTTATGTTAGGATAAGAGGAAGTTGTATACCAGATTTGGTGGTCTTAGTTCTTACTGTTTAGGGGGTGTTCTTGAACAAATGGACTCACAGATGGACAGACAGACAGATACACAAACACTCTAATATATATATGGGAGAGATTATATCACAATTAAACAACTATAAAGAATATGGAGCACAGTGTCACAAACACAATTGTCAGTTGGGTTTAGATAGTTTTCCAGTGTTCTGTCAGAACATCATCTGATTAGTCAAAAATGTGGCAGAACAGACAGGAGAGTGCTCTCAGCTAAATCTCATTCTGGCCAAGTAGGGAGAACCTTGGTTACACTGTGAGGGTGGCAAAATAGTTACATAAATGCCCCACCCTTAGTATTTCTGCAGGTGGTTGTCTGGGTCCAACTTTTAGCATGTAGGTAACATTTCAAAAAGTGACTCAAGGACTTAGGAGCCTAAGCAATATTTTTCTTTTCCATTTCCTCCCTATCTGCATGTTTGCACCCATTGAAAGGGGAAGGGGAAAACGTGGCATTGAAACAACTGGAAATGTGATAATGAAAACACTTCCCACTCACATGGGGGATGGTGAGTGGCCAGTGACACAAATAGGAATAATTGCAGCAAAGTCCCAGCAATGATGACAGGACTTGCTCCGGTTGATGTTCCTTTCTCACTAGGATGACAGACACAAGACACCCATTGCCCTCAAGCTCTTCTCTCTCAAGGGGTTTGCCTTTTAGGCTTCAGGTGGCTGATTCTTACCTGAACACGTCACTCCAACATCCAGGCTGTGATCACAGTATCGCTCACCCTCTACCCTTTTCCTGCAGTCCCAGAGAGCAGACTCCGTACCACGACAGGAAATGTAATCCAGCCAAATTGGTCCGGATCCTGGCCCAAAATGAGCATAATGATGGGCTTTGACAGCAGCTCCACATCCCAACTGCTTACAGACAACCGCAGCATTTTTCATGTACCAGCCTATATGACACACCGTTCCCCACTGGTCCTGGTGTTTAATCTCCACTCGCCCGGCACAGGGGCTGCCTCCGTTCACCAGCCTCAGCTCCTCATAACCTTCAGGAAGAGAGACAGCACAGGGTCAGTGCGAGCAGGGGGCCCCTCCCCGGTGTTGTCACAGCAGAGTCTGTGCCTGGCAGCAGGGGTCTGTGCCCAGAGCCAGGGGATGGGACCTACCCAGAGCAGCCTCATGGCGCCTCCTTCTCATGTCTCAGGGCCTTACACTCGGGATGTCGCTGCTACACCTTCCCCATTTTATCCCCTCTGGTGATCTGGGGTGGTTTTACCTCTCCCGTGGGAACACGACAAAAGGCACCAACTCTCGGAGTTCCCCTCATTCCCAATGGCGCCATCTCCTGTCCCTGTCCCAGGGGCTGCAGCCAGTGAGATGCCGCCATCTCCTCACAGTGTCTATTGGTGGGTGGGAGTGAGGCTGCCACCGACTTCCATTTTCAATAGGACAGAAGCCGACAGGCAACATGGCTGCCTCTGCATGGCTGAGGGGACTGGACAGACCCAAGAAAGGAGAGTGGAGATCAGGAAGGGAGCAGAGCACTGGAAGGACAGGGGTGGTAATATTAGGGGTTGCAAGGGAGCGGGGGAGGCATTGTGGGGGCAGGAGGGAAAATCAGTGACTGATGCAAGTTCTGGAGCTGGAGTTCAGGAAGGAAGGGTGGGGAAGGGAGAGGGGTCTGAACAGGGGGCAGGAAGAACGGATAGGGAGTGAAGTGGTGGGGGTTTGGAGTAGGGGCAATGAGAGTGAGAGGGGACTGGGGATGGATCAGGCCAGAGGAGGCAGAGGAAGGGTTAGGATGGGAGGGGATGGAGGGAGTTGGTGGGTGGTGAGGAGAGATGGTCTGGTACATGGGTCAGGAGTGAAGTGGGGGTTGGAGGAGGTGTGTTTGGGAAGAGGTAGGAGGGAGGATTGAGGTGACGAGCAGGGAGCAGGAGGGAGGGAGGAAGAGAGAGGTGCGCAGTGGGTGGACGGGAGGGAGGGCTGGGAAAAGGGAGTCAAGCCAGGCACAGGAAGGAGGGCCATGACTAGAGGGTATCTAGAGTGGGGTGTGGGCTTCAGGCTTAGCCCAGGATTGGGGACTGGGGTCCAGGAGGAGTTTCCGGGTGCAAGCTCTGGGAAGGAGCTTGGGTGTAAGGGGGCTCATATGTGGGGCAGGAGGTGGGTGTAGGAGGAGGTTCAGGGGCAGGCTCTGGCTGGGCACTGTTTAACTGAGATGGCTTCCAGGTGGTGGAGCAGTGGGGTTAAGGCAGCCTGACTCCTGCCCCGGCCCTGCACCACTCCTGAAAACAGCTGGCATGTGCAGCAATGGCTCCATGGTGCCATGGGCTGACCCTCATCTACAGGCACTAAGCCCACAGCTTCTACTGGCCACAGCTCCCCATTACTGATCAATGGGAGCTGCAGGAGATGTGTCTGCAGGTAAGAATAGAATGTGGAGACCCCCCCTGCCCTGCCTCTCTCAGGGGCTGCAGGGACATGCCAGCCACATCCAGGAGCAGCAGTTACCACAGGGATAATGACTCCAGCCGTGACAGGTTCGGCATTTTAGAACTTACTGTTCAAAGAATTAAATGTAAGCGTAAGAGAGAAATGAAAATGATGAAATGCACAGACCAATCTAAACCCCAAACTAACCCACTTTGCAAGCTGTAAAAGTAGTGACAGCCACTCCCTCGTGTATTTGCCGGGTTGGGAGAGGAGGGAAGGACAGTGTGTGTGTGTGTGTGTGTGTTTGTGTGTGTGTGTGAATGACAGAGACAAACGTAGTGTAAGAATGACAGATTTACACTGCCAAGCTTCCTCCATCCCCTTCTCTCTGTGGAGATGGGGTACAGGAGTGGGGGACGAGGGGCACCCTGACATCAGCACCCCGCTTCTCCCTTCCTCACCCTACACAGCAAGCAGGAGGCTCCCAGGGCAGCAGCTCCAAGGCAGAGGGCAGAAGCAGCTGGACAGTGCAGGGAGGGGCAACAGAATTGACAGCACTTGATAGCTTCTTGGCCAAACCAGTTAGAGGCTCCAAGATCTACCGGTAGATCCCAATCTACTGGTTGGTGACCCTTGCCTTAAGGTAACCAGTGCAGGGTAATAGTGGCAAGGTCCCATCCTGAAAGGGAAAGTGACAATCTCTGCTCCAGAGGCAGATGGGAAAAGTTACCATCCTAGTTCCAGTTCACCCAGCTCCCCAGGTACAGCACAGAGGAAACTTACCTGCTGTGTCCTGAACTGGCAGAAGAAGCTACAGCAGCAACATGCAGAGATGTCCCTTCATTACCAGCCTGACTTGCTGTCCCCCCCTCACTGATCTGGCTGCCACTAAGCATCTGCCAGGGCTCCTGTGTGTCTTACAAGTGACAACAAAGCCGTGGAAGGGGAATATATAGATTCAGAGGCTAGTATCAGCTGTGGAAAGGAGCCAATAGCAAACCCACCTGCCTTTTTAGTTATTATCAGTGGTTTGATCTGTGACTTTAGGCAGCTCAAACAGCCAGTAAAAGTTGAAAGCAAGAAATATCACCATATATGAGTGATGAGCCCTCTCCTGACATCAGGTTTGCCAGCGTCTCAGATCATCCGGTTACCCCCAATCTCCGGTGTGGGAGAGAAGAGTGCTGAACAAACTGTGTCTGTGCTGCTTGTCACCCCCATAGATTCTATATTGTGTTAAACATTAGTTGGGAGACATTAGAGGCTGGGAATTTTCTGAGCTAGGGAAGAGACCCCCTGTGTGAAAGGTGATCATTACAAGACCAACTTCTGGTGTATTTTAGAGAAGAATAAATCAGTAGAACCAAGTTGTGTTGTAGAAAAGGAATTACCTCAGCCCCATCTGTAATATTGGTAATTCTTACTGCTTTCTGCAGAGTCCATGGCTACCCTTGGCAGCTGTAGTTTGTGAGGTTTCCTGCCTAGACCATGATCCTTAGTGGAAGAGGTGGAGGTTAGGGCTTCTTAAGCAGGCCAATGCCTCTCTCTTGCAGTAGCAGGCTGCCATGCACAACCCCCACCCATCGGTGCTGTCAGTAGGGTAAGGGCTCCTTGGAAACAAATGTACTTGATCCATGTGAATCAGACAGGAAAGGAAGAGGCACAAGGCAAGGGGCACATAGCATAGAACAATGACCAGCTGCACCACACCTACCTGACACAGAATTGTTACAAATACTTCAATGATATGAAATGTCTTTAACTCTTACCTTTGTAAAGAGTCCTTCATTCTGCTCTTTGTGTGTGTTCCAGCCTCAACCTGTTCCTCCTTCAGACCCATCCTTCAGACACAGCTCAATTGTGATTAGGGCAAAACACAATGGCATCATACACCATATTCCACATAGAGATCTTGTTCTGATCCGATTATGGCATAACTCTGATGTATTTCAAAGGAGATAGGTCATGTGAGGTACCAGTGAAGAGGTTATGATTTGCTAAGCATGATTATCCCATTTGTACACATGTATGATTTTTGCATCTGAAGTTAGGAATATTGTCTCTGCATTTATAAAACCTGCATTTACACCTGGGGGAACAGCCACTCTGCAGAATGCAAACTGTGTAGGAGTCTCACTGGGAAGGGCCAGTAGGAACCATATTAGGTCTTAGAAGATGCTAGTCACTCAGTGAGAAGCCTTCCTGGTGATGCCATACTGCAGTTTGTACAGGCTGCCTTCATGGTCCTGCACGAGCTCGACACTGAGCCCAACATTGAGACCCTTTGCCTGTGTGCGGGAGCAAGGCCTTTACACCCACACCCCACAATGGAGAGGCACCTTTGGAGGCTGGACAGCAGGACTGACCAATAGGACCGCCTTGGTCATGGAGCAGTTGGACAACGAGCAGTGGCTCCAAAACTTCAGCATGCAGAAAGCCACCTTCATGGAGCTGTGTGTCTTGCTTGGCTCTGCCCTCCAACAACAGGACACCCACCTGCAGCCCACCACCCTCCTGGAGAAGCAAGTTGCCATCACCATCTGGAAGCTCACCACCCCAGACAGCTACTGTTGTTGGGCAATGAATTTGGTGTGGGAAAGTCCACCGTTGGCGCCCTCCTCATAGAGGTAAGGGACTCTCGGGCTGAAGTCCATGCAGGGGTGGGAGTCCTGGAAAGGGAAATCCTAGGGAAAGGGGGTGGGGTAGAGGAGGTGGGCAGGGGGAAGCTCCGTCCCTGGGGGTTGTGCCGTCCTGCCCTCAAACAACCCTGATTTTGGGGGGTGGCTCAGAGGGGGTGGCTCCTGAGCTGTTTGGGATGGAAGGGGGAACGGTCACCTCCCAAGGGCTCAGGCACGCCCTCTCATTCTGTTTTGTATGTTTGTTTGTCTCCTTCTGCAGGTTGTGAGGGCCATCAACTCAGTCCTGTTGCACAGGGTCATCTACTTGGGAGACCTGGACCCAAATGTTGTAGGCTTTGCTGCCCTGGGCTTCCCCAACTGTGGGGGGGGGCGGGTGATTGATGGAATCCACATCCCAATCTGTGCACCACATCACCAAGCCGCCCAGTACAGCAACAGGAAGGGCTGTTTCTCGATGGTGCTGCAGGCCCTCATTGACCACCAGGGACAGTATATGACTATTTTCGTTGGGTGATGGGGCAGGGCATACGATCCCCACATCTTCAGAAACTCCAGCCGCTACTAGAAGCTGGAGGCTGGGACATTCTCCCCCCAGTGTGACTTTCACGTGGGGGACATGCAGCTGCCACTCTGCATTGTCAGGGATGCGGCCTACCCACTAATGCCGTGGCTCATGAAGCCATATACCAGCCACCTGGACCCCAGCAAGGACCAATTCAATGCCCACCTCAGCTGGGCCTGAATCCAGGTGGAATGCACCTTCAGGTGCCAGAAGGCGAGGTTCAGGTGTCTCCTGACACACTTCGATGTGAGGGAGCACAGCATCCCCAAGGTGGTCTCCGCATGTTGTGCCCTATACAACATTGTGGAGAGGAATGGGGGGAGTCCTTCCTACCAGGGTAGAGGCCAGAGGCCAAATGGGAAGGGAGGGCCTTCGAGCAGCCATGGACAGCTGCCATTCACCAAGCCCATCAATTGGAGTGCGCATCTGGGAGGTCTTGAGGGAGAATTTCTCTCAGGGACCCCAGTAACTCTCCCCAGGGCCTCCCCACTAGGGATCTGTGCCTTGCTTCACTATACCTTTCCCACCACAACCCTTCCCTTCCCTGAACTCTGAATAAACACACCTGTTTTGATTTGAACAAAACAAACTTTGTATATTTTTTATAACAAAATAAACTGGGGAGGGGGGGGCGGGGGCTGAGAACCTGGATGGGGGGAGGAACGAGGGGGGCTCAGGGCGGGGAGGGTATGTCTACACTACAAAGTTAATTTGAACTAACAGCCGTTAGTTCGAATTAACTTTCACAGCATCTATACATACAAACCGCGAGTTCGAACTTAATTCGAACTAGTGGAGCACTTAATTTGAACTAGGTAAACCTCATTCTACAAGGAGTAACGGCTAGTTCGAATTAAGTAGTTCGAATTAAGGGCTGTGTAGCCACTTAATTCGAACTAGCTGGAGGCTAGCCCTTCCCAGCTTGCCCTGGTGGCCACTCTGGGCCAAACCAGGGAAACTTTTCTGCTGCCCTCCCAGCCCAGGAGCCCTTAAAGAGGCACGGTCTGGCTACAGTGCTCGGGCCAGTTGCCAGCCTGCCAGCACCCAGCCAGCAGACCCTGCACCTAGCATGGCATGAGCCAGCCACCTGCTGCCACCCAGCCCTCCGCCTCTTCCCAGGACCAGGCTGGCGGCTCCCAGGAGCCTGCTCGGGGCCGGAAGAGGCGGGCGCCCACCTGGTCTAGTGCGGAGATCGTGGACCTCATCGAGGTTTGGGGGCAGGCCTCCAACGTCCACGATCTCCACACTAGCCACAGGAACGCGGCCGTCTACAGCCGCATGGCTGACAGCCTGGCCACCAGAGGCCACATGTGGACCCGGGACCAGGTCCACTGCAAAATCAAGGACCTGTGGCAGGCCTACTCCAGAGCCTCCCAGCCAAGGGCCAACCCGGAGGCATGCGCTCATTATGAGGCCCTGGACCACGTTCTGGGGGCTCACACAGTCCATGCCCCCCGGGTGGTGATCGACCCCGGGGCACAGGGCCCCGTCCCTGACATGGAGGAGGAGGAGGAGGATGCCGAGAGCCAAGAGCCTGCAGGAAGCCTGCCCAGAACCCAGGACCCCCGAGGCATCCCACAGAGCACATCGGCTGTGTCGTCCAAGGCCGTGGAGGGCTCCACATGTGAGTGCCATCATGCTCCCCTTATGTGTATGGGGTGGGGGGTGGAGAGGGAGCCCAGGGACCATGTGCCTGGGCCTTGCCCACCATGGAGCAGCAGCTGGGTGTCATGCAGGGGCCCTGGCCCGTTCCCCACATGCCAATCTCTCCTTGCAGAGGCGGGCTGGGTTTCACCCACTGTTTCCCCAGGGAGAACTGACCACTGCTCTTGTTTCACCGCAGCCGCAGCACCTGGGACTGCAGGGTGCACCACCCCGCCCGCAACAGCCACCCACATCCAGGCCAGCAGGCACACCAGGAACCTGGAGGACTATCAGCGGCGGCACCTGTGGCTACTGGAGCACCAGCTCTGCACCCAGGATCACTGGGTCCGGGAGGACCTGCAGCTGCGGCAGCGGAGCTTGGAGGCGCTGGAGGAGCAGGGCCGTGCCCTCAGAGGTCACCTCAAGACCTTGGTGGACAGGTTCCTGCCTCCTCCTGCTCCAGCCCCTGCGGCCGCCCCAGCTCTCACTCCTCCTTCCACCCCTGCTCCCCCTCCCGCTTCCTCCGCCCCTCCATCCCTCCTGCCCCACCTGCCCCACCCTCCACACCCACTCCCCCCCGAACCTCCGCACCCGCAGTGCTGTCAGACAGGAGAGCCAGCAGGACCCCCAACCCTGAGCTTTCCCTTCCCTTCCTCCCCCTTCCAGCTCCCTCCTCCCAGGTTTCCCCCTCCCCTCTCCCACCCTCATTCCTCCCTCCCCCCACCCCAGTTATGTACAATAAAGAGAGGGTTTTTTGGCAAAACAGGTGTTTTTATTTTACATTAGGAAGGGGGGTTAGGGAGGGGAAAGGGGAAGGAGGGGAGGGTGGAAGAAGGCCCCAGTGGGGCACGCAGGGAGAGTTCAGTCCTCCTCCACCAGGAAGCTCTCCCGCAGGGCTTCCCGGATCTGGATGGCCCCCCGCTGGGCCTCCCAGACGGCGGCGGTGCAGGGCTGCACGTACTGGCCAGCCATGCGCTCAGCCTCAGCCATCCAGGCTGGCAGGAAAGCCTCCCCCTTCCTTTCACATAAATTGTGCAGCACACAACATGCTGCCACCATGAGAGGGATATTGTGCTCGGCGAGGTTGAAGCGGGTGAGGAGGCATCAAAATCGCGCTTTCAGGTGTCCGAAGGCACCCTTGACCACAATGCAGGCCCTGGTGAGCCTGGCACTGAAGGCCTGCCGGGAGGGGTTGAGGTGCCCCATGTACGGCTTCATCAGCCAGGGCTGTAGGGGGTAGGCTGCATCCCCCACCAGGCACACGGGCATGTCCACGTCCCCAAACCCGATGTGGCGGTCGGGGAAGAAGGTCCCGGCGTGCAGCCTCTGGCACATGGAGGAGTTGCGGAACACCCTGGCGTCGTGTGACTTGCCGGACCAGCCCATATTAATGTCTGTGAACTGGCCCCCGTGGTCAGACACGGCCTGCAGGAGCACGGAGAAGTACCCCTTGCAGTTGATGTACTGGGAGGCCTGGTGTTCCGGGGCACAGATGGGGATGTGCGTCCTGTCGATGGCCCCCCCGCAGTTGGGGAAGCCAAGGGCGCCTGGATGACCGCGTCCGGGTCGGCGAGGTGGACCACCCTGCAGAGCAGCACCCGGTTGATGGCCTTGACCACCTGCAGAGAGTCAGAGCAAACCACGAATCACTGGGGCACCCGGGTGCCTGGGAGTGTTTGTTCCCTGGCACTGCCCTGTTCCCCACTCCCAGAAGCAACCCCCACTGCGATTCTGGCCGCCGTGGGTGGCCTGTAGTATGGCTGGGACAGACCAAACCCTCCCATGTGGGGCACTTTCGCCTCCTCCCCCCCCCTGTTTTCCCTGGGGCTGCCATCCCCTCCTTGCAGCCCCCTCCCTCCCGGCCCAGTGGCCGGTGAGTGCTGTACCTGCATGAGCACTGCTCTGACGGTGGATTTCCCCACTCTGAACTGGTTCCCAATGGATCGGTAGCTGTCCGGCGTGAAGAGCTTCCACAGGGCGATGGCCACATGCTTCTGGAGGGGGACGGTGGGCCTCATGCAAGTGTTCCGTCACCGCAGAGCAGGGGCGAGCCACTCGCAGAGCTCCAGGAAGATGTCCTTCTTCATCCTGAAGTTCTGGGTCCACTGTTGGTCTCTCCAGCGCTCCAGGACGATGTGGTCCCACCAGTCACTGCTGGTGTCCAGACACCAGAGGCAGCGGGGCATGCTGGCGTCCGGCCGCTGCTGTGGCTCCTTCATGACCCCCAGGGAGGCCAGGGGGAGAGGCAGGGGGCTGACGTGCACCAGATGGTTCCAGGCAGCCTCCAGCCATTGCTGGCAGGCTTGCAGCAGCAAGGCCAAAAACTGGAGCAGAATGCCCAGGGCGAGCTCTGGCTCCATGGTGCCAACTGCGGCGGCGTCCCCAATGGGAACCACCGACACAGGCAAGCGGAGAGGAAAACGCTTTGCTGTCCCTCGGCGAGGTAGGCAAGCAAGCAGAAAAGCTGAGATCCGGCTGTCCAGGGGCGTCCCTTTAAGCACGAGCCTCAGATAGCCTCAGACAGCAGCCACACAAAGCAACTACTGACCTGATGCCCTGCCAGAACCGATTTCAGCTCCCCTTAAATGCGACCCAGCGTCCAATCAGTGTGGACGCGCTAGTTCGAATTAGCAAAATGCTAATTCGAATTAGTTTTTGGGTCTAGATGCGTTAGTTCGAATTAGCTTATTTCGAATGAACTAATTTGAAATAAGCTAGTTCGAATTAGTGCTGTAGTGTTGACATACCCGGAATGACCATGTGGTGCAGCTGGAAGTGCCACCTCGGGTCCAGGGATCTCGGCAAGCTTGGGGTTGAGTGGGGCCTGAGGAGGGGAGGCTGGAGTGGGGTCAGGGATGCAGGGGGAGGCAGGGGGTCGGGGCAAGGGTATCACTTGGGGGGCAGGAGCAGGGACAGGAGCTGGGTGTGCCATCATTTCCCAGAAGGTAGCACACATGTTGTTGCCCTGCTGCACAAACTGGTCCCACATGTGGGTCCACCACTCGGTGGTCTCCCGGACCTTCTGGGCCAGGGTTTGCTGCATGTCGTGCAAGATGCCCATGTGCTGCCTCACGAGATTCTTCTGGACCCTTGAGTGCTTGCTGCTCACCCGGGTTGGGTGGCTGTTTCGTATGGCAGTGATCACCCCTTTGCAACGGCTGGTCTGGCTGTGGAGAATAAAGAGGGAAAGGCATCAGTCATTCATGCAGACAGTGTCCCTGAGGCCGTGCCCTTTTCTGTGATCTGTGACCAACAGTCCTTGGACTAAAAGACGGAGGTCCTGGGAGCAAGGCCATGTGTAGCCTGCACAGTGGGCCCTGCCTCATAGGGGCCCCGACGTGCCCAAGGGACCAGGCTTCCTGCTCCTCCCCATCCCACGGACAAGCAGGCAAGGGAAGTGTCTAGACACAGTGGGATCCCCTGGGTGGGAGAGGGGCCTGGAGCAGCCTGGCCTTCCATGGGGCCTGCACACACACCTGCACCTGGCAGCGCTGTCCACGGGAGCGGGTGGTGCCTCGTGCAGGCAGGAATGCCCATGTGCTGTGTGTGGCATCTTTTGGTCTGTGTGGCATCGTGTGTGTGCCCGTGTACCCAGCCTGCTTCCATCAGTGGTGGCTGGTGGGAGGGCATCCCCCCACAGGGGTCACATGTGTGTGGGGCCTCCCCTGAGCCTGTGAGCAGGGTACTGGGGGTGCTCCGGGGTTACCTCTTGAGGCCATGTGGTGCAGACTGGTTGCACGTGCATGGACTTCAGCAGGATGTCCAGGCCGAGCAGGCCGAGCGACGATTGAACCCCATCCCCTCTGAGCCCGCCTCCCCAGGCCTGTGCGTGTGACAAACTGGGAGCACTCACCTGATGATCCCTCCCTGACATCAGAGGATGCCTGGGAGATTTCCAGGGCCTGAGGTACAAGCTCCAGGGTCAGGGTGACCATGCTGGCCGTGTCCTCCTCTGCCTGCAACTGCAGTTCCTCTTCCCCCTCCTCCTCCTCCTCATCAGGGAGCTCTGGGAGGGTGACGATGAGCATCTCGAGCCCCAAGTCCACCAACACAGATGGGGAAAGGGCTTCACCACCCCCCAGGATGTGGTGGAGCTCCTGGAAGTAGGGGCAGGAGTGGGGTTCTGCTCAGGAGTGAGAGCTTCACCCCCTCACCTTGGTGTAGCCCTGGCGGAGCTCTGTTATCTTATTCCTGACCTGTTCTAATGTCTGGGGGTGAGGGTCCCCTCTCGGCTAGACCCTTGACCTTCCAGCCATAGATGTCCCCATTTCTTCACCAGGAGCTCGAGGAGGGACAGCATGGCCTACCCAGCACCAGTCCCACTCCATGCTCCTGTCCCTGCTCTAGCCACTGTTCCCCCTGCCATGACAGCCCCTGCCCCCACTGCCATGCCTGACCCTGCTCTAGCCCTCCCTCCTGCCTAGCCCCCTGTTCTCCCGGGACCCCCCACCCCAAAGGTTGCTGAGGTCCCTGGAGCCCATGTGGAACTTCCAGCCACACCACGTGCCACTCTCCGTCCCAGCTCTGAGCCTCTCCTATCCCAGGTTCTCAGCCCCTCTTCCTTCCCCAAATCCAGGTTCTCAGCCCACCCCCTCCCCAGGTACTTTTATTTAAAAAAATACAAATAATTTTTTAAAACACAAAACTGGTGTTTTTATTGAGTCTATAGGGAAAGGGGGAAGGGAGGGCATGTTCTAGGAAAGGCATAGAGTGGCAAGGCAAAGGGCCCTAGTGGGGAGGCCCTGGGGAGAGTTACTGGGGTCCTTCAGAGAAACTCTCCCTCAGGGCCTCTCGGATGCACACCCCTACCTGATGGGTCTGCCAGATGGAAGGCCTCCCCCTTGCGCTTCACAATGTTGTGGAGAACCCAACAGGCTGAGACCATCTGGGGAATGTTGTGCTCCCCCACATCCAGGCAGGTTAGGAGGTACCTGAACCCTGCCTTCAAGCAGCCGAAGGTGCATTCTGCCTGGATGCGGGCCCTGCCCAGGCAGGCATTGAAACAATCCCTACTTGGGTCTAGGTGGCTGGTATATGGCTTCATCAGCCAGATCATGAGAGGGTAGGCTGCATACCCCTCTATGCACAGCGGCATCTCCACGTCTCCAACCCTGAGGTCACACCGGGGGAAGAAAGTGCCAGTCTCCAGCTTCTGGTAGAGGCTGGAGTTTCTGAACACGTGGGTGCCCTCCCCAACCACCCAACAAAAATGTCTGTAAACTGTCCGAAGTGGTAGACCAGGGCCTGCAGGACCATAGAAAAACAACCTTTTCGGCTGATGTACTGGGTGGCTTGGGCCTGGATAGGGATGTGGGTTCCATCGATTTCTCCCCCTTCCTCCACAGATGGGGAAGCCCAGGGTGGTAAATCTGGCCACGATGGGGTCCAGGTCTCCCAAGTGGATGACCCTGTGCAGCAGAATGGATTTTATGGTCCTCACCACCTGCAGAAGGAGACAAACACAGACACAAAACAGAGAATCAAAGGGGTGCCTGAGCCCTTGGGAGGTCCCTGCCCTCCATTCTGGACCCCCCCACAAACACCCCAGGAGCCACCCCCATGAAGCCACCCCACTCTGCAGGGCTGTGTGAAGGCAGGACTGCAGATCTCCCTGGGGATGGGGCTTCCCCCACCCTTCCCTTTCCCTCGGGTCCCCCTTTCCAGTACGTCCACCACCATCCAGGGACTGCAGCCCGAAAGTGCCTTACCTCCATGAGGACAGCCCCAACAGTGGACTTTCCCATGCCAAACTTGTTGCCCATAGACTGGTAACTGTCGGGGGTGGATAGCTTCCAGATGGTGATGGTGACCCGCTTCTCCAGGGGGATGGTGGGTTGCATCTGGGTGTCCCATTGCCGGAGGGCAGGGGCGAGCTAGGCACTCAGCTCCAGGAATGTCTCCTTCCTCATACGGAAGTTTTGGAGCCACTGCTGGTCGTCCCACCGCTCCATCACCAGTGAATTCCACCAGTTGATATCCATCCACCAGAAGCGTCTCTCCACCGTGGGGTGTGGTTGCAAGGGCCTTGCTCCTGCACACAGGCAGAGAGTCTCAATAATGAGCTCGGAGTCCAGCTCACGCAGGGCCACAAAGGCAGCCTGCACAAAGTGCTGCAGAAACGGCAGCATGGCTGTGTGGGGCCATTGCATGTCCAGAGGCAGCTCCGGCTCCATGGCAGGGAGTGTGCTGTGGTGTCCAAAGGCAGGACAACCAGAGCACGCACTGCAAATGCATTGTTGTCCTTCGGAGAGGTAGGCAAGCAGCAGAAGCAGAGAAATGGCTGTCCGGGGGGCCCAATAAGCATGTGTCTCAGCTAGCCTTGGGCAACAGCACCCGGAAGCAGCTGCTGACCTAATGTCCTGCCTGAACTGGTGCTGGGAGGCCTTAAATGCAGAAATGGCATCCAAGCAGTGTGGATGCTCTCTTTTGAAATAGCACATCACGTTTTTGTTGCACTTTTTGCATGTGGATGCTCTCTTTCAAAATAAGCTTTTCCAGAAAATCTCTTCCAGAAAAGATTATTTCAAAATAAGCTTGCAGTTTAGACGTAGCCCAGGACACAGGCTGTTTGACCCCGAATGAAGTTCTGGCTCTGAATGAGCTTTAGGTTCAGGAAGTGCAACTGGAAGAGGAAAATAGCAGGATTCAGGAGGGAATCATCTCTCAAAGGGGACGGCAGGCTCAGTCCGGGTCTCTAGGGAGAGTTTCATTGTTGATTTACCTGGTTTTCTAGGAATCCTTCAGTGCTTTTGTGATGTCAGGCTAGGGAGACTTCTAGAGCTGGAACCAACTGAGCTACACCAGGAGAGGGGAGCAGAAGGTTCCTGGGTCTGCCTGTCTTTTATGTTTAAAAACCCACGGGACTCTTCACAGAGTTGTTCTCTGTGGATCCGGGCACTAAACCCTCATCTCTAGGAAGGGATTGGAGGACAATGGCAACAGCCGATGGATGGACAGAACGTCAATGGACAGACTCATGGACAGCGTACGTAATGGAGGGAGCTTTTACATCACTATCTGAGACAGGTTTAAGGGGAAATGAATGGACAGCGGCAGTCAAAAAAGGAAAGAGAATGTTAGGAATCATGAAGAAAGGGACAGAGAATAAGACAGAATATCTCATTGCCTCTGTATAAAACCATGGTACGCCCACATCTTGAATACTGCATACAGATGTGGTCACCTCATCTCAAAAAAGATACATTGGCATTGGAAAAGGTGGCTACTCTGGCCCAGGCAGAGGCCTGAGAGCCACTGCAGTGTACTTGCCACAGGTAGCCAAGCCCCAGGGATCCCAGCAAAAGCTCCCAACCCCCACACTCAACAAGGGCATGTGAGGGTGCAAGCTCGAGGAGGGAAGCCCAGCACTGCACGACAAGGATCCCTTGGCTGGGGATATGCTCCCACAGTTGGATACAGGACCACCGGGCATGGCAGGCTTCCAGTAGCAGATTGTAAGGCTCTGAGTGGAGGTACCTGCAGCCCTGAACTATGGAGCTAATAACTGACAGGGGAATTGCCACTGAGGATTGAATGGGTACCGGGGGGGAAGTGCATGGCAGCCTAGCTGTGCTGATCCCCTGCCTGGATCAGCAGATTCTGGAGAGTCAAAGAGGCCTTCAGGATGGTGACATGCTCCTGAAGGATAGGAGGCAATGGGGTGTGAGGGCAGCCACCTCTGTGGCGTAGGGGTGCTGTTCTGGGGGGAGCTCACCCCTGCAAATCAGGAAGCAACTGGATGGGCTGGGTGTGCACAAACCCTGGACCACAAAGACCTCCCAACAGGTATGGCCTGCCTACTTTACAATGTTTGCCCAGGGTTAGACCATGCCCACATGACTCATAACTGTGGTGAAGCCATTTTCTCTCCAGCCACAGCCAAACACACTGTAACGCACTTTCACCCCCAGAAAGCGAGTTGGAGAGCCTTGTTCAAGAGCAGCGAGGGCGGGGGCTTCCTAGCAGGGATTCTGCAGGCACAGTCCATTCTGAGGTTACAAATTAAATTCTGTGGCCAGGAAACTGGCCTAGAGGCCTGTCATCTCCTGCACTGGGTGGGAACTGGCAGTGGATTGAGGCCTGGGGAGAGCTGTGGGCAGTGATGAGATTCCCTGGGCTTGTTCCCCTCCTTGCTTTGTGTTTATTTCTTCACAGCCTCACAGACCTAAGCTCAGAGCCAATTGCAATGGGTCCCATTGACATCACTGGGGCTTGATGCAGGCCCAGAGGCTTTATCTCCAGCATCCCATGTGAAACACTGTACCCATCTGACACCATATTCACCACTTTTACAGAGGTGCTAGATTTACTCAGCATTGCTCGGGTTCTGAACCCAAATAAGTTTTGGTTTTCTTCATTTAAACCAGTGGCTCCCAACCTTTTCCATCATACGGACCCCTTTTCAATCTATTGAGATGTTACAGACCCCCCAAACAATATAGAGCTGTGCCTGCAGCCTGCACGTCCCTCAGCCTGTGCTGCTCCCTGAACCGTGTCCCTCAGCCCACTGGGGAAGCCCCACAAGCTGAGGGACTTGCTGGCTGCCAGCACGGGAAGCTCCATGCCAGCAGCCAACACATCTTTCAGGCCACATTGCTTCTGGTGGCTTAGGAAGAACCTGTTCATAAGCTGAGCCCCACTTTTCACAGTGGGATTTTTTTCTAAAAGGTTGGCTTAGGAATGAGTCTAAGCAGTGCTTTTTTTGTGATGGTACACACTGGTACGGCGTACTGGAACCGTTTTTTGGGAGCACTCGCGCCACACCGCTTTCCCCCGGCACAGCCCCCAGCCTGACTGACTCCTTCTGTGGGAACAGCCTGCGTATGTTGACATGATATAGGAAGAAGGCCATTGTTTCGACCCTGTGCACATCCAGGTATTTATCATTTGCCTAAAGCTGGTGTGGGAGTTGAGCAGACTGTTCTGCACATTTCCCAGAGGGAAGGAGTCCATAGCTCCTCATCTTTCCTATGCCATGTCATGCTGCCACACTGCTCCTTCCCTGCTGGCTCTACCAACTTCAGCGTGAAAGTCTCCCAGCAGGATGAGTTTCTTAAATGTAGGGGCTGATCTGATGATGGAGTCCAGGCCAGAGTAGAACTGCTCCTTGTTTTCCGCTGTGCTGGTCAGTGTGGATTCACAGTGTAGTGAGCAGGGGTGGCAGCTCACTGGGAAAGAACCCCTCTCTAAGCTGGGTGTGTGTGGGGGGGTGAGCCCAATCCTGCTCCTTTAACTCCCTGGGAGCACAGGGGCAGGGCTGGTAGGATAAAAGCCCAGCCCAGGAGTTCAATAGGGGCCCAGCCACCAGAGGAAGCAGAGGCCTGCCCTGAGCTACCAAAAAATGAGGAGTAATGTTAGTTAGAACCAAGGGGTTTGATTCAAACTAACAAGTCCTGGAGCAAACTTCCTGGTTCGAATCAGCTGGCAAGCAGAATAGCGTGCGAGCGAGATTATGCAAATGAAGTGTGGGATATTTAAATCCCCGCTTCACTGGCAATTTTGGTCGGCTACATTTGCTTCCCTAGCTTGAACTAGGGAACAAGTGTAGACGTACCCGAAGTGATTATTCCCCTTTATTTGGCTCTGGTAAGGCCACATCTGGAGTACTGTGTCCAGTTCTGGGCCACCCACTATAGAAAGGATGTGGACGCTTTGGAGAGGGTCCAGTGGAGGATGACAGAAATGATTATGGGGCTGGAGCACAGGACCTATGAGGAGAGACTGAGGGATTTGGGTTTGTTTAGTCTGTAGAAGAGAAGAGTGAGGGGGGATTTGATAGCAGCCTTCAACTTCCTGAAGGGAGGTTCCAAAGAGGATGGAGAAAGGATGTTCTCAGTGGTGACAGATGGAGAACAAGGAGCAATGGTCTCAAGTTTCAGCGGGGAAGGTCTTGGTTGGATATTATGAAAAACTATTTCCCTAGGAGGGTGGTGAAGCACTGGAATGGGTTACCTAGGGAGGTGGTGGAATCTCCATCCCTAGAGGTTTTTAAGTCTCGGCTTGTCAAAGCCCTGGCTGGGTTGATTTAGTTGGGATTGGTCCTGCCTTGGGCAGGGGGCTGGACTTGATGACCTCCGAGGTCTCTTCCAGCTGTATAATTCTATGATTCTTTTCTTCTATGACCCCAGTGGCAGCAAGGGCCATGACACAGTGGAGTAGGAAGAGCCCGCATCCCTCCACATACCGGGTGGCAGTCTCCTCCTCCCCTCTCTTGCCCATGGGACTGTGTTTGTGTTACTGCCCTGCCCTGAACCAGGGCCCGGGCCTTACTGTCTGTGGGACTGTGTTGGTTTTGCTGCCGGCCCTGAACTCAGGGCCCAGGATTTGAAGGGAGCTGCTGGACATGTATTTCCAGGCCTGAGCACAGGTTAGGGAACCAGGACTCAAGCAGCCAGCTTACAGGTGGTGGAGAATGTGGGCATGATCCAGCCCCTGAAGAAAGGGGTACAGGGACTGCCTGCGTAGAGAGACAGGGGGAAAAGAGGGACATGGGGAGAAGGGAAAAAAACTGGGTGAGAGAAAGAGATAAATCCCGGAATGGAACTAGAGACCTTCGAACAGGTGGCTGAGGTGATGGGGTGGGCCTGAAAACAGCCGGCTGCTCTGCAGGCCCCCAACTATACAGGTGTGGCTCAGGTGCCCTGTCAGGAACTCTCGTGGGATAGAGCCCAGGATTCTCTTGCATTCCCAGTGCAGCCGGAGGAGCCGCTCTTATCATCCTGTGCTGGGAGCTGTACCCCTTGTTCCTTTACCCCCCCTTCCTCCTATGTGCGTTGCTGCCCTCTCACCCCGCTTCCAGCCTAGCGGAGGGAGTGGTGAGCCTTTCTCTCCCTCTCTCTTCCCCCTCTCCCCTGCTCCTTGTTCCACCCCCTGGCATTATTAGTCTCCCCTAATTGTCTGTTCCTGTCTCCCCCCGCCCCTCCATCCATGAACATAATGGAGGGGCAGTCGTGCGATGCCCCTACCAGCCCTTGCCCACCCCCTCCCCCACTGCCTCTATGAACCCCGAACCCTCTGAGGCTGCCGGGACATCCACTCATGCAGCGGAGGTGGTGGACACGGACGGAGATCCCGGGACCCCGACCGCTCCTGCCGCGGCACCTTCTGCCACCAGCGTCACCACCAAGAAAGCCTCCCTGAAAGGCAGGAAGGGCCAGGGGACCAAGAAGGGCAAGAGCCCCGCCCGGAAGGCAAAACCTCCTGTGGCGAAGGCTCACCCCCCCTGCTGCGGCCTCGGCCGCGGCTTCCCCTCTTTCCTGTCCCCCTGTTCCTTCCACCAGCTCTGGGGGCGATGGTGTCCCGGCTCCCAGGGTGTACGCCTAGGTAGCCGCCACCCCCCCGCCTGCTGCCTCCCGATCCACCAAAGCCACTTATCGGAATTCCATCCCCGGCGGTCGCGGCCCCTTCCCCACCCTGACCAGGAGGCACGGGGTCCGTTGCCTCCTAGTGTCGGCCTCATCCCACGTGGAGACCTACGTGCGGGCACTGGCACGCGTGGTTGGGCCCGCGGCCATGGTGGCGGCCTCCAAGATGTTCAGAAAGGTGGTATTCTTCCTGGCGTCAGCCACTGCTGCCCAGGAAGTGGTGGAGAAGGATTTGGCGGTGGGGGGAGTCCACGTCCCACTCGAGCCTTTGGAGGACCTGGGCGTACGGGTGGTTTTTTCCTCCGTTCCTCCCTTCCTCCCCAATGCCTCCCTATTGCCTTTCCTCTCCACCCTGGGGAGGTCCTTGTCAGTCCTTAGTCCCCTTCCTTTGGTCTGCAAGGACCCTACCCTCCGCCACGTTCTCTCCTTCCCCTGGCAGGTGCAAATCCAACTCCTGGCGGAGGGGCATGGTGGAGAAGCCCTAGAAGGGTCATTTCTGGTGCCCTATCAAGGGGCCCAGTACTGGGTATATTACACCTTGGGGGAGGCCCGGTGTTTTCTCTGTCAGGCGACAGGGCACGTCCGAAGGGACTGCCCTCTGGCCCGGCTCGGAGATGCACTCGGGACCCCCGATGCCCGGGAGGGCACCGGCCCTACCATCGCCGGTGGCCCTGATGGCCTAGACCCTGGGGTCGCCCCTCCTCCAACCATGACCGTCGTCAATCCCGCTCGGGCTCCGCAGGGCCCAGATGAGCGTGCGGGAGCTGCTGCCACCACCAAAAGCGGCAAGGCCGGGCCTGCGGAGGAGAGGGAGGCGGGGTCAGAGACGGGACTCGGACAGGGCCTACCTCAGGGGGAGGTTTCCCCTTCCCCAGCTGCCCAGCCCCTGTCTTCCCTTGCCCTCCCACCGCTGCCCTCGCCCCCTGGCTCTTCCCCTAATCGGGCCCAACTCTCCTCCTCTGAGGGCTGGGAAGTTGCCATGGGGAGGCACCGCAAACGAGCCCGACGTTCCACCCCACCTATTGAAGGGGAAGATACCTTCCTGTGCCTCTAGGGGTGGGCGTCGGAGCCATCCTTCCCTCCGAGCCCTCGGACACTTCACAGTGCCGTGAGGCAGCTGAGGTGGCCGCAGGGGTTGTGGAAGGGGTAAATGCCTCCCTCCTGGAGTCCCTGCAAGAAGGATTGTCCACAGGGAATGCTCCCACCGTCCCCACCTCTGCTATGAGGGTGACCGCTGACCCTGCCGAAAACAAGGGCAACGACGTGGAGGCAGGCAGCGGGCTCGCTTTCCTCTCCCAAGAGGTGGAGGCCTTAGGGTTAACCCCGGCTGCCTCAGAGGGGAATCAAAAGGCCTTGGAGGGACAACAGTCGGCCTCTCCTTCCCCTTCTAGCCCGCCGCTCTCCCTTTTCCCTGCCTCCGGGTTGTCCCAGGGTGTAACCAACTGCCCAGCCATCGGCAGCACTTCGGCCACCGAACCCCTGGGGGATCCTAGCGGGTGGGAGTTCCTGTCATTCCCCATTACCCCTGGCGCTGGAGCTTCCGGTGCTGCACTCCTAGTGGTGCCGGAGCCTGGCGCTGGGGAGACACTAACTTCCCCCACCACTGCCACCGATCCCCCACCCTGAAAGGAGACACCACAACCCAGTGCCTCTACCGCTGAGGCTTCAGACCCTACTCCTGCTCCCCATTCAGCCCCTCTCCCAACCAAATTTCCCACTTCTCTTCCTGCTCCCCCTCCTCCTTGTCTTTTTCCTAATCCCCCACCTCTTCCTCCCCCTACTCCCCTT
Source organism: Pelochelys cantorii (assembly GCA_032595735.1). NCBI lineage: Eukaryota > Metazoa > Chordata > Testudines > Trionychidae > Pelochelys > Pelochelys cantorii. The sequence goes on from CM064326.1 coordinate 212,601,577, forward strand.
CCTCCTCTTCCGCCTTTCCCTGATCCCTTCCCTGACCTCTTTTCCTCCCCTTACACTGTTACTGCCGCCCCCGGGGCTGCCACGTTCAGCTCAGATGTTGGCCCCCGGGAGGCAGTTTTTGTTTCTCCCGCTCCCAGCACATCTGGGGCTGTTCTCCCTCCGCCACTACCTCTGTCGTCATCCCAGCAGGGACTTCAGAATCCCCGCTTTCCCGCATCAGTCGGTTGCGGGGCAAGCGGAGGGGTCTGGCCCGAGACCCCGACACCCGACGCACTGAGGGGCGAGACGCTCAGCTTCTTGGAGGACATTCGTGGCTCCAAGAACAAAGTGGCTCTTGCCCTTCAGTGCTGGGAGGATTTTCATCTCATCCTCCAGATCGTAAGGGCCATTTTGGGGGAGGGCAAAGGGACTGGGTGGCGGGAGGCTGCGGCCTACCAGCAGGCCCGTGGCTTCTGTGATGCCCTGCTTACGTTTGGGTATGGTCACGGTTTGCTGCGGGGCCCAATGGGGACTGTCAGCACTCCTGCCGGCGAGGATCTTCCCCAGCCCTCTCGATGCCGCCGTTCATCATCGCCACTCTGAACACCCGGGGCTGCAGGCTGGGTCTCCGCAGGTGTCAGGTACTCTCCTTCCTTCGGGAGGGGGGGTACTCTGTCATCTTCCTGCAGGAGACCCATACCGCGTCGACCGCCGAAGCGAGCGAGCAGCTGGAGTGGGGAGACAGGGTGTACTTCAGCCACCTGTCGGCCAATCAAGCCGGAGTGGCGACCCTGTTCCCCCCGAACCTGTGGCCTGAGGTGCTGGGGACTGCCGAGGTTGTGCAAGGCCGCCTGCTGCACCTCCGGATCCGGGTAGAGGGGCTAACATTAAATCTCATTAACATCTATGCCCCGACATCTGGCCCGGAGAGGCTTCACTTCTACCAGCGGGCGGCTGCCTTCCTCAGCTCTTTGGATCCTCACGAGTGCCTGGTCCTGGGCGGGGATTTCAACTGCACCCTCGAGGAACGGAATTCCCGGGGACCGAGCGGTGCCCGGCCGCCATGGACATCCTCAGGGAGATTGTAGACCAACACTCCCTGGTGGACATCTGGCGTGACCTTCACCCGGGCGAGGATGCAGAGTTTACCTTAATCTGGGTGGAGGGTCAACGGTCGTTTCACTCCCAGTTGGACCGCATTTATCTCTCACGTCATCATCTCTTTCGAGCCCACTCCTCCAGCATTTGACTGGCCCCATTCTTGGACCACCACTTGGTGGCCGTGACGGCCTCTCTCTCCTCGAAGAGGCCGCAGCCGGCCTACTGGCATTTTAACAACAGTCTGCTGGAGGACGTGGGCTTTGTAGCATCCTTCCGGGAGTTCTGGCTGGCCTGGCGTGGGTGGCGGTGCGCCTTTCCCTCGGCACGGTGGTGGTGGGATGTGGGGAAGGTGCGCACGTGGCTCTTCTGCCGCGACTACACCCGGGGGGCCAGCCGGCGGAGGGATGCGGCAATAGAGCAGTTGGAATGGGAGGTTTTAGAGCTAGAGAGGCGGCTGGCCACCGGCCCCAGAGATCCACCCCTCTTCGGAACGTACCAGGAGAAGCGGGAGGAACTTCGGGCCCTCGACGACCTTCGGGCCCGGGGTGCCTTTGTTCGTTCCCTCATCCACCTCCTTAGGGAGATGGATCGTGGCTCCCGCTTCTTCTATGCCCTGGAGAAAAAGAGGGGGGCGAAAAAGCACATCGTCTGCCTTCTGGCAGAGGATGGTGCCCCCCCCTCGGATACGGTGGAGATGCGCGAGAGGGCTCGCGCCTTCTACACCTCCCTTTTCTCGCCGGATCCAACCTATGCCGACGCTTGCAGAGTCCTCTGGAACGAACTCCTGACGGTCAGCGCGGGCGACCAAGACCGGCTAGAGCCGCCTCTCTCTCTGGCAGAATTCTCGGAAACCCTCCGTCTCATGCCCACCAATAAATCCCCGGGCATGGATGGGCTGACCGTGCAGTTCTACCGCGTGTTCTGGGACGTCCTCGGCCCGGACCTTGCCAAGGTCTGGGCCGAGTCCCTGGAGAGCGGGGTCCTCCCTTTATCATGCAGGCGAGCGGTGCTCGCCTTGCTGCCCAAGAAGGGGGACCTCCGCGATCTGAGGAACTGGCGTCCCATCTCACTCCTCAGCATGGACTATAAAATCGTCACCAAAGCCATCTCCCTGAGACTCAAGTCCGTGCTGGCGGACATAGTCCATCCAGACCAGACCTACACCGTCCCGGGCCGTACCATCTTCGACAACCTTTATTTGGTCCGGGATCTCCGAGAGCTAGGGTGTAGATATGGTCTGTTGTTTGCCCTCCTGTCCTTGGATCAGGAGAAGGTGTTTGACCGGATGGACCACGGGTATCTCCTGGGCACTCTGCGGGCCTTTGGCTTCGGGCCCCGCTTTGTGGGCTTTCTCCAGGTGCTGTACGCTTCTGCAGAGTGTTTGGTCAAGCTCAACTGGACCTTGGCAGCACCAGTCAGCTTCGGGCGGGGAGTACGTCAAGGCTGCCCGCTGTCAGACCAGCTGTATACTCTGGCCATCGAGCCCTTCCTCCATCTTCTTCGCAAGAGGTTGATGGGGTTGGTGCTCCGTGAGCCGGAGATGCGGCTGGTCCTGTCGGCGTACGCCGACGATGTGCTCCTCATGTTCCAGGACCCGGGAGACCTGGTGTGGGTGGAGGCCTGCCAAGCCGTCTACTCAGTGGCCTCCTCCGCCCGGGTCAACTGGGTCAAGAGTTGGTGGTAGGGGCCGGGTGGCAGGTGAGCTCCCTCCCACCCACGCTTCAGGCCATCAGGTGGAGCGTGGGTCCGCTGCTCTGTCTCGGCGTTTTTCTCTCTGCCACGCATCCCTCGTCGCCAGAGAACTGGCAAGGTTTAGAGTCCAGGGTGGCTGGGTGGTTGTGGAGATTGACAGGACTGCTCCGGTGCCTCTCCCTGCGTGGGAGGGTACTGGTGCTTAACCAACTAGTCCTGTCCATGATCTGGCACCGTCTCAGCACCCTGGTCCTGCCCCCGGGTTTCCTGGATCAGATCCAGCAGCTGCTGCTGCGGTTCTTCTGGCCAGGACTGCATTGGGTCTCTGCAGGGGTTCTCCACCTTCCCCTGGAGGAGGGAGGACAGGGCCTGACGTGTTTGCACACACGGGTTCGTGTTCTCCACCTCCAGGCCCTGCAGAGGCTCCTATTTGATGCAGGTAGTCCGGCGTGGAGCACGCTGGCGCACACTTTCCTTCGCCGCTTCCGAGGGCTTCGATATGACTGGCAGTTCCTTTATTTGAGAGGTCTTCCGCAAGACCTCTCCGAGCTGCCGGCCTTCTACCAGGACCTCCTCCGAGCCTGGAAGCTGCTAGAGGTGACCAGGTCCTTGAGAGCCACCGTGGGGACAGACCTCCTCATGGAGCCCCTGCTACACAATCCTCATCTACGTGTGCAGACGGCGGAGTCCCCCTCGGTGCACCGGAGGCTGGTCCCGGCAGAAGTCACATGGATCGGAGACCTCCTGGACTACGACCGGAGAGAGTGGGTGGATCCTTGGGCGTTTGCCCAGCGAATGGGGCTCTCCACCCTACGTACTCCCCGGCGCGTACTTCAGGAGGTGAAGGACGCTTTGCTGCCCACCGCTTGGGTTTATCTCGACAAGGTCCTGCGAGAGGGTGCACTCCGCCCGCCCCTCACCCCTGGCCCACCCGATCTATTCATGGGCCCTAAGCCCCGCGTACCTCCCCGACCGCCTCCCCCTCGTCACCCGAGCTGGCTGCACGCGTTGCAGCCAGTCCACTTCTGAACCGCGCCAAAGAGTCACCTGTACACGCTCGTGCTTCACACGCTCCACTTCCCCACCCTTGTGTCCCACCCAGACACCAAGTGGCGGGACCTCCTACCACCAATAGAGGGTGGGGAGTCCCGGTGGGACAGTCTTTAGTCCACCTTAGTTCCACGGCCCACCGGGGACATCAGCTGGAGAATCCTGCACGGAGCTGTGAGCACGGGCGTGTATTTGGCACAGTTCACCCCCATTCCGAACACTTGCCCCTTCTGTGGCGAGAGGGAGAACCTGGCGCACGTGTACCTGGAGTGTGCCAGGTTACAGCCCCTCTTTCGGCTCCTCCAGAATCTTTTGTTGAGGTTCTGCCTGCACTTCTCCCCTCACCTGTTAATTTACGCACACCCCATCCGAGGCCCCACAAAGTCGTGGGACCTCCTGGTCAACCTCCTCCTGGCTATCGCCAAGATGGTAATTTATCGGACCAGGGAGCAGAGGTTGGCCGAGGGAGGGGCCTGCGACCGTGGGGCCTATTTCTGTTCCTGCATCCGCTCACGTATCCGGGCAGAGTTCCACTGGGCGGTGTCCGCTGGCTCTCTCGAGATCTTCGAGAGATCAGTGGGCGCTGTCCGGGGTTCTCTGCTCAGTGTCCCCGTCTGGTTCCCTTGTTTTAGCCCTTTAACCCTCACACCCGTCCCTGTTTTCTTTTTATTTGTCCCAAGTAATTACTTGGTTTCCTGGGCTCAGTGGACCCTCCCCAGAGGCTGGGGGGAGGTCCTTTACATGAGGACGGGCTTACGCCCACCCACCTCCCAGACTCCAATAGACACAGAACATTTTTACCACGTGTCCCAGCTGGATGACAGTCATAGCCGATTCCATTCAGACACCTCACGGTCAAATAGTTCGAGACGAGAGCTGCTTTTATCTATTGAGACAGATGAAAGAGACCGTAGAGAACGAAGTCCTGACTATGTTGTACCTAGGAGTGATTGAGAGGTCCACAAGTGAGTAGAGGAGCCCTCTGGTTCTTGTCCGAAAGCCCAATGGGAGTAATCGGTTCTGCATCCAATTCCATAAGGTCAAAGCTATTTCAAAGTTCAATGTGTACCTGATGCCCCGAACAGAAGAACTGCTAGACTTTCTCGGAACGGCACAATAACTTACCATCCTGGACCTGTCCAAAGAATATTGGCAGATCCCCTTGGATCAGGGGTCCTGGGAGAACACGGTGTTCTTCACTCCCTCGGGCCTGTTTCACCTCATCCAGATGCTGTTTGGCCTTCATGAGGCCCCATCTATGTTACAAAGGATGATGGACTGTCTACTGAGCCCCCATGAAGCCTATGCAGTGGCCTACATAGACCAGTGTTTCTGAAAGTGTTCCGCAAAAGCACTTTGAGAAACATATGAACTGGCCACCCCGGTTTATTTATTTACTAGCTCTGCAGCCACGGAGCCTTGTGGCTCCCATTGTCTCTGTTTCTCTCTTTGCAGCCAAGTGGAGCAATGGGAAGCGATAGCCCAGCCCACGCTGCTTCCCGCGGCTCCCCTTGGCTCCAAAGAGTGAAACTGAGCCAAAGGGAGCCACTAGGCTCTGTGGCTGTGGTGCCAGTAAATAAAAAAACTGGGGCAGCCAGTTAACGTATTTCTCAAAGTGCTTTCGCAGATCACTTTCAGAAACACTGACAGAGACGATGTGGTCATTTGCAGCTGAGACTGGAATGAACACCTGATCCAAGTGGCCACCGTCTTTCGGACACACCGGGACATGGGCCTTTCTGCTAATCCCAAGAAATACCGGATCGGATGTCAGGAGACCACCTATTTGTGGTATCAGTTAGCATGGGGATTGGTGCGCCCCCTCATTGGCAAGGTAGACACCATACAACAGTACCCAGTGCCCGCCATGAAGCGGAAGGTACAGCAATTTCTCAGGCTGGCTGGCTACTACCGCCGCTTTGTGCCTCAGTTTGTGGCCATTGGCGCACCCCTCACAGAGCTCCTACCCAAGAATAGCCCACAGCGAGTGCGGTGGTCCCCTGAATGTGAAAAGGCCTTCCAGACCCTGAAAAATGCGTTGTGTAGAGAGCCTGTCCTGTCCAGCCCAGACTTCAACCATCCCTTCATTATGCAAACAGATGCCTCAGAAGTCGGGCTAGGGGAGGTGCTTTCTCAGGAGTTGGATGGGGAGGAACAACCCATCCTCTATATTAGCAGGAAACTCTTCCCGAGGGAGTATATCTACTCTCTCATAGAGAAGGAGGCCCTGGCTTGAAGCCCTACACTGTTATCTCCTTGAGAACTCCTTTATATTAGTTACTGACCATGCGCCCCTCAAGTGGCTGCATAAGATGAAAGACTCCAACACCAAGATGAGGCGATGGTACCTCACCCTGCAGCAGTACGCTTTTACCGTATAGCACAGAGCTGGAAAGGAGAATGCCAATGCTGACTGACTGTCATGGGTGGAGGAGGCTTGAGTGCCTAGCCCTAGAGACCAGGAGCTGGACATAAGCGGGGGGGGGGGGGAATGTAGTGAACAGGGGTGGCCGCTCACTGACCCTGAATGGGAAAAACCTTTCTCTAAGCCTGGGAGGGGGGCCGAGTTCAGTCCTGCCCCCTTAACTTGCCGGAAGCCCAGGGCTGAGGCTAGTAAGATAAAAGTCCAGCCCAGGAGCTCAGTAGGGCTACATCTAGACTGCATCCCTCTGTCAACAGAGGGATGCAAATCAAGCACATCAAAATTGCTAATGAAGCCAGGATTTAAATATTCCACACCTCATTAACATAAACATGGCCACCACTTTTTTTCGAAACAGAGTTTTTTTGAAAAAAACAGAAATCTAGACGTGGATCTGTCAAAACTAAACCCTTTTTCGACAGATCCTCTATTCCTCAAAAAATGAGGTTTACAGGATCTGTCGAAAAAGGCTAAAGAAGAAAACACCCTGGGAGCATGGAATGTCTCCATCCTTGTGGAGGGGCCTGATGGGAGACTAGCTCTTGTCTCCAGAGACGTAGCCCTATCCTAAAAAAGGATGCTCAGGTGCCTGTTGAATTTCTCTGCACCTCAGGGCTGGAGGAGAACAGCCACTAGTCCCAGGGGCGCCTACATGCAGGATGTGGCTGGGACTGTCTGTGGTCATCTCCACTTGCGGCTTCGCCACACCCCCATCCCTGCAGGACTTGAATTAATTATCACAAGGATGAGATTGGAGGAGACGTCACTGAGAGGAGAGTTGCAAGGAAATCTGTGTGGGGAATCGCTTACTGAGAAAGCCATTGCACAGGAGCGGTCCCACCATGGGTTCCAGTGACATAAGGAATCGTTACAGCTGGGGCCTTCCTTAGCTGCAGTGGGCAACCAGGACATCTTCAGTGCTGTAGCATGGCCTCTGCACCCCACAGCACGCTGATGAATGGCATTCCTGGCAGTTGAATTTCAGATTGATTTCCTCTGCCCCGTCTAATGAAACAGTACGGCTGCGTCTAGACTGGCATGAATTTGCACAAATGCTTTTAATGGAAAAGTTTTCCATTAAAAGTATTGGTGGAAAAGAGCGTCTAGATTGGCACGGAAGCTTTTGCGCAAAAGCACTTTTTGCGCAAAAGCGTCCATGGCCAATCTAGACACGCTTTTGTGCAAGAAAGCCCCGATCGCCATTTTAGCCATCGGGGCTATTTTGCACAAAACAAAACTGAACTGTCTACACTGGCCCTTTTGCGCAAAAGGTTTTGCACAAAAGGACTTTTGCCTGAATGGGAGCGTCAAAGTATTTGCGCAAGAAGCACTGATTTCTTACATTAGAACGTCAGTGCTCTTGCACAAATTCAAGCGGCCAGTGTAGACAGCTGTCAAGTTTTTGCGCAAAAGCGGCCACTTTTGTGGAAAAACTGGCCAGTCTAGACACAGCCTACCTGAGGGGACTTGACAGCAGTGAGGAGAGGTTCAATAAAAGGCATGGAATGAGTGTGGAGTATGCTTTTATCAATCTGATGGCCTGCTGGTGATGTGTGTATGGGAAGTTGGACTGACCTGGTCAATAATAATATCCCTATGGCTATCACCGCATGCTGTGTCCTCCACAATATTTGCAAAGGGAAGGGTGAAAGCTTTACTCGGGGGTGGAGCTCCATGGCAAAGCACCTGGAGGCCCAGTTTGAATAGCCTGAGACCAGAACTATTGAGGAGCACAGTGCAGGGCTATAAGGATCAGGAATGCTTTGAGGCAGCAATATGATATGCATGGAAGTGCAGTGGCTACATTGCTAGGGGGTATTTTCTTTGGTCCATGCTCTGCACTTAGCACTGCAGTGACCATAGCTTTCCTGGAGTACACTTGCTTGCTTTTATATAATGTAATGAAGATTTCATTGAAACACATGAATTTCATTTATTACACACAGTAAACGTAGGACACTCATGAAGCACAAAACAAACATCTGCACAGTGGGAGCCAGAGGTAGAGGAGGTGGGGGAGGTAGGAGGTGATGCAGGTTTGTATATGTCCAGGCTTCATATGCAGCCTCATCATGTGATGTGTTGTGGAGGGGTGGGGGATGAAGTTCATCCAGGCTAAGCTGCATGCAGAGTGGCATTGAGTGCATTGGGAGCAGTAGGAGTTTGCAGGGGTGGAGGTTGTGCAGGCAGGTGTGGAGTGCAGAGGGTCGTGCCTGGGGACAAGGTGGGGCCCACATTGCATTGACAGAGAGGGGATGTGTATCGGAAAAAGTTTTTGGACACTGGCTGCAGGGGGGCCGGTCCCATAGCTGCTCCATCTGCAGTGCTAGCGGCACCTCCATCATGTTGACTTGCCTCTCTATAATTCTTAGGAACCGCTGCATGCTCTCCCTCTTCTCCCCCAGGTCGTTACCCTCCATTCCTGACTTTCCTTGTGTTCAGTGTCCGGGTGGCTGATGATGTCTCAAAAAAACTCCTCTCTAGTCTTTCTTGGGAGCTTCCCTGCCCATGGGAGATGTGCTACGGGATGTAGAACTTCCTGAGACTGGCATTCCAAGGCTGGCTCTATTAAGCCCAAACTGCAATGTGTTACAGAAAGTACATTGTTAACACTGGACACAGACCTGCCCTGACCCCTTTGAAACACTTGCACTGTCCACACACCTAGCCCTGCCTGATTGTCCTATATAACATACAGGACCCCCACAATGGTGAGTTTACCAAGGGAAACCCTAGGTGCAGCAGGGAAAAGGGCTGGGACAACCCTTGTTGTAGTGGCATGGGCTGGGGTATCCCTTGGTGCAGATGGGTGGGCAAAGGTCTTCTTTCCTTGCAGAAGACCAGCAGGAAAATCCCTTGGTGCACCTATGCAAGGTGCCAGGGAGTAGGGGTTTTCATTTGCACATGGTGTGATGGCTTGCAGGGGTAATACTTGTTCTAGACATCTCAGTCATTCAGTTAACTAAATTGCTTGTAAAAGGTTAAATCCAGATGCATTGGGAATCCAGGAAGTGTTGGCAGGGAGCTAAGAGAGCCTGAGGGAAGAAAGAAATTTGAGTTGAGATTTGATTTGAAAAACAAGTTCTACCTGACTCAGTCTTTGTGCGAGTTCAGAGCAAGAGCTGGTGACCGGCCGGGAACATGCAAATCAAGCACAGGATATTTAAATCCCGGGCTTGATTTGCAATTCCGGTCGCCCTCATTAGCCTCCCTAGATCGATCTAGGGGGCTAGTGTAGACGTACCCTAACAGACTAACTCGGCTACCCCCCGAAGGTTTTAATAATGGTCACTCATTTCCAAAGGCTGTGTTTACCCATGCAGATATTTCTCTGCTTAGGGTGAGCAGGGAAGCAAAGAAGGGTCATTTACTCGACTGCAGGTTCCATCCAGGACCATACAAGGCTTCTCTTTGCCCAGTGATGGTTCCCCTCTCCCCTGCCCTCACAGCAAGTACTGAGGGAATGTCAGTCCTCATGGGTCAAATACCCCATTTGCTTTGCGTTCTAATCTGAGGAGAAGGGTGGCACAACAGCTGCATGATGCTTTCATAGGGCTCTGCAAGGCAGATTACTGAGACATAAGAGATTGCATCAGAGCTCTGTTCACCATCTGACCCACCCTCTGCATCATGCAGAACAAAAACGCCTCCTTTCTGTAACCCTCCCTCTCTGGGCAAGTTGTTTGAGTCCCAGTTGCACCAACCACAGCCTCTGAGGCTGACTTCAAAAGATCTGCTGACTTCAAGCCCTTATGGATGCCGAGTCCTCCTTTGGCTCTGAGTCTCTCTCTCCCTCACGTCACCCGGCCATAACTTCTTCCTCATGGCTCGGTGCACTACCAGATGCCCCAGAGCCACTGAAGTGTCCATGGGGTTCTTGTGAGTGGAGGTGAGGTCATTTGGTATTTCATTCAGCTCGTTGTACTACCTGCAGGCTGTGGGTGCAGCACCAGAGTGGCGTTTGCTTTCCATGCCTTGTGGTTGGCGTTTTGCAGCTCCTTCCCTTTGATCCTGCACTACAGCGTGTCCTGGTCATGGCCCTTTTGTTCACATATCTAGAGCTGTGCCCACAAATATACGCTGGTGTGCAGCTGGGACTGGACTGACTCCTCTCCCCAAACGCTGATCAGATCTAGCACCTTGGCATGGCTCCAAGCAGGGGATTGCCTGGTGCATGGAGCAGGCAAGGACAGCTGGAGAGATGTGCTGAGAACACACCGTGTGTTGCGGAACGACGGGAAGGGGCCTTTCAAATTTCAAAACAACACACTGGGGCAGGTCTGAGAGTTAGTCACCTGGTTGGTCACCTGAGCTGGGCAGTAGAGTTCAAACAGATGACCAGAGAGGCCAGACCAGGCATTGTGGGAAGGGTGCTGGAGGCCAGTCAGGATGCACCACTAAACTGCAATGCTCACACTGGCACACTGGTGCCTTGCCATTGTGGGCACCATGAAAGTTACAGCGTTGGGCGCTGATTTACTTCACAGTAACTTGCCAGTGTAGACTTGGCCTAATAGTTTGAAGCAGAACTTGTGTGGATATAAACACGTCCCTTTGGATTTGGTGATTTTACCCCGTGAGCTTGCTCTGCTTGTGGGCCCAGGGCTTGTGTTTGGATTGGTACCCGCACACCAACATGGCAGAAGCACACAACTCCACCTCTGGGGCTTTTCCATTACCCGCACTTCCCTTCCACTGGGGTGCTGGCCTGTCTCCTGCACGGCCAAAGACTCTGATGTGCAGCAGTTAAGGGTGCTGGGAGAGGTTTTGTTTACTGTGGCTAGGGACAGCCCCTAAAGTTATTCCCATGAGCATTTATTGCCTTTTCCTGCAGCTGCCATTCCCAGAGTGCTAGGCGCTGACAGCGCTGCAAGGTGGGGAGGGGAGGGGCTGTGCATTGGAGTGACCACAGGTCAGACATGGCAACATGGTAGTGGGATGGGATGTGCTTGCTCTGTACTGGAAATGAAGGGGTTAAGCCAACACTCTTGGCAGTGGAAACCAGGGTTCCTCCCTCCTGCTAGGCCAGCTCCAGCGAGAGCTGCAGTGTAAAAAGGAGCAGTTCTGTTCATCTGGAGGCCCACTGAAAAGGAAGGATGCACTTTGTAGAGTCCAGCCTGGGAGAAGCTGAAGTCCCAGACTGCATGAATAGGAAGGACTGAGGCCCAGGCACAGTCCAGATACCTGCTGACATGCAAGAGACACGCTTAGCTAGCCAGAATCAGAACAGGCTAAGGAACCTGGAGACCCCAAAGATGCCCAGAGAATGGCCACAGGCAGTCACTTCCTGGTAGCTCTGAGTGGAGCAGCATTAACCATCATCTCTATTGTTGTCAGTGTTTTGGTTGGATCCCCACTGACTTGGTGGTGATCAATATCACCACTGACAAAGCCCTGAGCTAGGACCTGGTGGAGCAGGGGAAGACAGAGTTCTCCTACCCTGAGCTGCTACCTACCACTAAGAGATGGCTCTCTCCTTCATCTGGCCATTGGGCCACACTGCTGGACTAAGAAGGGCAGCCATATTGACTCTGGCCATTGGACACATTGCCCTACTGAGGAGCAAAGCAAGTACAGAGGGTTTGGCCCAAACAGTCTGGCTGAGGAGTGCAAGAACATAAACACCCCCCTTCAGCCTGATCCCCTGCCCCAGGTCACAATTGCTCCTTCACTCAGACTCCATCCCAGACCCCGCATCCTCTCCTGCCCCCCAATCCCTTACCGCAAGCTCCCTTCTGCACCCATCCTCCATCCTAGACCCTGCACCACTTCCTGCACCCCAATCCCTAACGCAAGCTCCCTTCTGCACCCAACCTCCATTCCAGGCCCTGCACCTCCTCTTGCACCCCAAGCCCATACCACAAGCTCCTTTCTGCACCCAACCTTCATCCCAGACACTGCACCCCCTCCATTGATATGGAAAAATGAGGCCCTTGACCACTTTCCAAATTCTTGGCATGCCCCCCCTGTGGCGGCATGTTGGGTACCCCCCAATCCTGCACCCTGTCTGCAGCAAGATGAGATTCTGCCAACCAGTAGTATAGAAAGGGTTTATTGCTCCTCCAGGATACAGCACAGCATAGATGTGGTTTCAGACGTCAGGGCCAGGATGCCTCAGACCCCTTGCATTAGGGGGTCCATTGTCATCACTAGACCCTCAGCCCTCAGCTAAAGCTGCTTCCTTCATGTTTCCCAGCCAGCCGCTACCCTTCCCCTGAAACCTGGTGTTGGTCTCCGCCTCTCTCCCTTTGTCGCTCCCCCTGGGAATCCCCTGTTATCTCCTCAGGCTGAGCCTAGGTGTCTGGGTTAATACACATTTGGGTGAGTCAGTGGGAATCACACATCACAGCGCAGGGGGACACCGGGTTACAGAGCAGACAGCACCCCCACTACACCACACCCCCTCATCAAAAATTATTGCCCAGCCCTGCTAACGTATTCTGTCTATGGACGGAAAAATTGGAGGGCACATTGCTGCCAGCTCCAGCGCTCTGGGCTATGCTGTCAGAGGGTGAGGAGAAAGAGGGGCTGGATGGGGATGGTGGTCCCAGTGGGATGGTCAGGGGCAGAGAACAATGGAGTTAGATAGAAGATTGGGGTTCCCCAGGGAGTGATAGGGGATGGGGAATAGGAGGTATTAGAAACGGGCTGGGAATCTGGGTTAGATGGTTGGGGTGGGAATCGGTGGGATTGGATAGGGGGCAGGAGTCCAGGGGAATGTATGGGGGTGGGGGCCAGGCAATGCTGGCTCTTTGGGCAGGCACAGCAAACCCTGGCCTTCCCCACCCGGCCCTCCATACATTTTCTCTACCCTGATGTGGCCCACAGGCAAAACATTTTGTCCACCCCTGCTGAACAGAGAGGTAAAATCAGAGCCCTCTCTCCAGTCCCCACTCTCACGTGCAGATACACCCACAGGCTGGGTTGACCTTTAGGCCATAGTAGCACACTAGGATTTCCTGCTGAGTGTGTCCGTTCCAACGGACGAATCCTTTTCACAGTCACAGACATGTGGCCTGGCATTTATTAAAGCCCAGAGTGTTTGCCTGGACTCAGATTGCCAAGTGACCCACGTCACAGCATCTCTAGCAAATAGACAGAGAATCCCCTGCTCAGCCCCCTTTACATGTGGCTGTCCCTTTTCTCTTTCCTTTTCTCCAGGATCCCCACGTGTCACCTTGGGGCACGTTCTTCTCCTCTCCTTGCCTGTGAGTGGTGTTACCACCCCTCCCCGCCTCCCCCCCCAGGATGGACTGATCTAACCCAGGAACATTTGCCAGGGTTCCTTCAGCCTGAGAAAAGTGAATGGAGGGGGGAGGGGGAAGAGCTGGTGACCAGTTCTCTCTTCAAAATGCCAGTCCCCGCCCCCACCCAGAGCCAGCAGCCTGGGTTCCCTGCCAAAGCATAAACATCCCAGGGAAAATCAAGAGTGGTGTTTAGCACCCACTGACAGCCAAGCTCCTGCCTCCCCAGTGCCCTGATCTGTTCTTCCACAGTATGCAGGAGACACTGGGAGGGAGGGGGAGTAGTGGGCGGAGTGCACTTGGGGGAGCTGGTGGGGAAGAAGTGGAGTAGGGGTGGGAAGAGGTGGAGCGGACTGGGGGCTCAGACAGGGGAGGGTTGAGCATCCACTGGGGAGAGAGGAAGTTGTGCCTATGAGTCTCCTCCCACCCCACACTCTCTTCCTGCCAAACACCCTGCCATAAGCAGCAGGGACCTCTGCTTGCTTCATCTCAGCCTCAGCCTGTGGTGAGCCCTGGAAACGGCTCAATTCATCTGGCAAGAAAATCTCCCACTGTGGGGCAGCATTTCAGAAAGGCTTTAATGGGAAAGAGGCACACACTCCAGCTGAAGAAACTGCAGGAATACAACAGCAGGAAACTTCCTTCCTGATCATTCAGTAGGAAGCTGCATAGAGGAAATTTGTGAACCTGTTTTCTCCCATATGTGTATTTCCTACAACTTCACACAAAGCCTATAAAACTCCTGCACAACCTACCTGGTGGGGTCTGTTTCTGGGCAATCGAGCCAGTGGGAGCATTTCTGAGAGAAACAGGAAATAATTTTACATCATCACAGGCTTATCCTTATTCCCAGGATTGCTTGGAAGAGATGGGATCCACCTAACCAAGGGTATGTCTACACTATCTCGTTAGTTCGAGCTAGGTAGGCAAATGAGGGCAAGCGGAGTTGCAAATGAAGCCCGGGATTTAAATATCGCGGGCTTCATTTGCATGTTCCCGGGTGCCACCATTTTTAAACCCCCCTTAGTCCGAACTCCATGCCCGCAGCTACACGTGGCATGGACTAGGTGGGAACATGCAAATGAAGCCCGTGATATTTAAATCCCGGGCTTCATTTGCCACTCCGCTTGCCCTCATTTGCCTACCTAGCTCGAACTAACGAGATAGTGTAGACATACCCCAAGAGAGGAAAGCTTCAGGGGGTAGCCAAGTTAGTCTATACAGGATAAACTTAAACAGCAAGTAGTTTGGTAGCACTTTAAAGACTAACAAAACATATAGATGGCATCATGAGTTTTCATGAGCACAGCCCACTTCTTCAGATGACTGGAGTGTTGGATGTCCAGGACCAAAATAAATAGGGGAAAAGGGGGGTGTGTGGAAAAAGGAAAAGATGAAGGGGACAAGAAGAGGCAGTGGGTAAAAAATGTATCAAGGGGAAAGCTGAGCTGGAATGTAATAGGAAAAACAAATAGTTTCTAACTACCTAAATGCTGAACAGTCAAAAGAGGCAGATACGAACCATTAATTAGCAAACCACAAATGGTCAGGTAGCACTTAAAGACTGACAAAACATGTAGACGGTATCATGAGACTCTACATAGACAAAGAACCATTGTTCCTTTCATTGTTTGGTAGATTGATAATGACCCAGCAATCCGGTATCTTTATTCAGTCCATAGGTGTGAGAATTGCACCTGAAGATCTGTTAATGGATGTCCAGAGAGATTAAAGTGTTCTCCAACAGGTTTTTGTATGTTTCCTTTACGGATATCTGATTTGTGTCCATTAATTATTTCCCATAAGGACTGTCCAGTTTGTCCGATATATATTGCAGTGGGGCATTGCTGGCATTTGATGGCATAGATTAAATTACTGGATGTTCAGTTAAATAAGCCTCTGATTTGGTGGCTTATGTAGTTAGCTCCAGTAATGAATTCACTTTTATCAATATGTGGGCAGAGTTGGCACCCCAGTTGATTGCAGGGCTGGGTTCCTGGGTGTTTATGATGTAGTTCTGTAGCATGGTTACCGGAAAGAATTTGATTCAGGTTGGGGGGGTTGTCGGTAAGCGCAAATAGATCTTTCCCCCCAAAGCCTCTGAGAGTGAGGGATCATTTTCCAAGATAGGCTGTAGATTGTGGATAATGTGTTGGAAGGGTTTGAGTTGTGGACTGTAGGTAATGACAAGTGGGATTCAGTTATTTTCTCTTTTGGGTCTGTCTTGAAGTAATTCATGTCTGGGTACTTTTTTGGCTCAGTCAATCTGTTTTTTCACTTCTCCAGGTGGGTATTTCAGTTTTAGGAATGTTCTATAAAGATCCTGCAGGTGTTTGTCTCTGTCTGTGGGATCAGAGCAAATCTGGTTGTATCTTAGGGCTTGGCTGTATACAATAGATTGAGAAATGTGTCTGGATGGACGCTGGAGACATGAAGGTAAGTGTAGCGGTCAGTGGGTTTCTGGTATAGGGTGGTGGAAATTTGTCCATTATTTAATTGTACTGTAGTGTCCAGGAAGTGGATTTCCCGTGTGGACTGGTCCAGGCTAAGGCTGATGGTGGGGTGAAAGTTGTTGAAATCCTTGTGAAATTCTTCAAGAGTCTCCTTTCTGTAGGTCCATATGATCAAGATGTCATCAATATAGCATAAGTAAAGTAAGAGTGTTAGGGGGCAAGAGCTGAAGAAATGTTGTCTGAGGTCAGCCATAAAGATGTTGGCATATTTTGGTGCCATGCGAGTGCCTATGGCTGTGCTGCTGACATGGAGATACAAATTGTCTCCGAACTGGAAGTAGTTGTGGGCGAGGACAAAGTCTCAGAGCTCTGTAACTAGGTGTGCAGTGTTGTTATCGGGGTTGGTGTTCCTGATGGCCTGTAATCCGTCTTCATGTGGAATGTTGATGTAAATGGTTTCTGCATCCATAGTGGCCAGGATGGTATTTTCAGGTAGATTGCTGATGTTCTGAAGTTTCTTCAGGAAGTCAGTGGTGTCGCGGAGGTAGCTAGAAGTGCTGATAGCATAGGGTCTGAGGAGGGAGTCAATATAGCCAGATAATCCTATTCTAAGTATGCCAATGCTTGTGATGATGGGTCGTTCGGGATGATTTAGTTGGGATTGGTCCTGCTTTGGGCAGGGGGCTGGACTTAATGACCTCCTGAGGTCTCTTCCAGCTCTAGGATTCTGTGATTCTATGATTCTATCTGCTCCAATCAAATGATTTTGATACCGATCCCCCAGAATCAGCCTGACCCACATCATCATAGCCCGTCTCTCCAGGAGACAGGAATGCAGTTTCGTTCTTTGTCTCAGAGACACCTTCATTCCTTAGCAAGTGCAGCGTCCAGTCTGAAAACACCAAGGGAGACACACACAGTCAGTGGATCACTCATGGCTGCATGGGGCTGTATAGTAAAGGGAGACTGCACTCTCCAGTCTAGGATAGAGACTGCCCCCCTTCAGTTTCCTGATTGGTCTTGGACAAATTCTCATTTGTCATCTCTGGACAGATTCTGGAAGCAAATCCTTGGTTTTCAGAGGAGTTAGTCTCTCCAAGGAGCAAGCTCTCACTTCATATACAAAAACCAAGGAGCTCTGAGATAAGGACACCCTACAATTTACTCTCCTGTAACAACACGCATAAGCACAGTACTCATATCAGGAAGCGAGCAACACACATTTCATCACTCCTGCACCTCCTCTGAGGTGGGATGGCTGATGGTGTCTCTGTTCATGATACAACGGGGTGGGGAAGGGAGGTTTTGGCCAAGGACAATGGGCAAAGGCCAACCTTTACAGGGAATGTCCTGGGTTCTTTCAAATTACTGCAAGGACTCTGCTTTCCCTGTCCCCACTGCAGATCCTGACACCTCTTTCTTCAGGGAACGGGGAGAAGGAGAGTTTCTCTCACAGGCACTGGTTTAGCCAGAGCTGTTCCCTGGCTGCACAGAGCACACTTCCAACCACCCCACTCGGTAGAAACACTGGGAAGTGTGAACTTACTTGTCTCTGAATCCCTGTTCCTGTCCCTCCTCGCACAGCCTTCCCCATCATTCTGCCCCAAACCAGGCTCCTCTTCAGGGTCAGAAACTTCACTGATACCATCGTATCCATCTCCCGGGGCATCAGCAGGCAGGGCAGGGGCATCTGATGGGAAGATGTGAGGTAGCTAAGCATATTTTCACAGAAAAGATAGAAATAAACCAGAAGGGGCAGATGCATCAGCTTCATTGGTCCCTCGGGGCCTCTTACCACGCAACTCATAGGGTGACCTGGTGTCTGGTTTTTTAAGGAAACACCTGGTCTCAAAGGGACCCTGGCAGGCTCCCTGGCTCTGGAAGGTTTCCCAGAAGCAGAAATATGTCCCTCAGCTCCTAGGTGGAGGGATGGCCAAGAGGAGTTGCAAGCGCTGACCTCACCCCAAGTTCCGGATCCACAGCTCCCATTGCCCAGGACCTGTGACCAAGGGGAGGGGAGGGAGTGACACCTGCGAGTGGAGGCAGTGCCTAGAGCCACCTGGCCACAGCTCCACCCCAGAGCTGAGGGAATGTCACCACTTCTGGGGAGCTGCCAGAGGTAAGTGCCACCTGGAGCTCTCACCCTTCCTACGCCCCAGCCCTGAGCCCTATCCTGCCCGCAAACTCACCCCGATGGCTTCCACCCACCCCCCTTCCCAGCCCAGATCCCACTCCTGCACCCTGAACCCCTCATTTCTGACCCCACTCAGGAGCCTGCACTCCCAGCCCAGAGCCCAGAGCCCCTCCCACATTCCAACCTCCTGTTTCAGCTGGAAGCCCTCTCCCATGCTCTGATACTCTCAGCCTCAGCCCCTAGCCCAGAGCTCCCTATTGCTCCCCCACAGACCCCTCACACCTTGTCCCAGCCCAGAGCCCAACCCCCCAACCAACGCTCCCATCCCTTCCTGCATGCAAACCCCAGTCCCAGCCCACAGCCCCCTACCAAACCCGGAATCCTCATTACTGGCCCCACCGGGGACCCGGCCTCCCCAGCCAGAACCCTCAGCCCCGCCCACAACCTAAGCCCTACCACAGGCCAGTAAAAGTGAGTTTTCCTCTCCAGAACACACATGGAGTCAGCCCCTGTGCTCATGGCAGGGAGAGCCGCAGGCCTGTGACCTGAGCCAAGTTCACTGCAAGCAACTCCTCAGCAAACTGCTCCTTCCCTCTCTGCAATAGGCCCTGTCATGCCCTAGAACATCACAGGCTTCCCTGCTGCCGTCTCCACACAGCTCTTGCAATGCATCCGATCAGCACCCCAGCACTGCTCTGATCGACAACACAGGGGGGTGAGCTTTGTGGTTTTCTTAACAAACCGCTACTGTCCCTACTGGAAATGCAGTTAGTCTGTGGGAGGTAACGGTGCTTCCAGGCAGCGGATTCACTGCTCACCTCGGCTGGCTGGAGTCTGGGGCACCTCCTTCCAGGCAGGCTCCTCCACGTTGTCATAATCCAGCTCAGACCCCACCGGGGAAGCGTCCTCTGGAACAGCAAACACCCCACTGAGCCCCTGGGCCTTAGCACCAGGGCGTTTCCCATGGGACATGCGAGGGGAGTCGCAGGTGCCCGTGGGGAGCAGGGCACGCGTCAGAGAGTTACAGTCAAAGAGGAGGCCCCGGAACAACCAGGGGCCCGTCCTGTCCCTGCAGAACCCAACAGCAGCTGCTTTGTGTGTGTCCATGGGCGCCGATGCTGGGCTTGTGCCGAGCTCGCAGGCTGGAAGTCGGGCACTGCCAGGCCACAGCTGCCCCGTGTGACTCCAGCTGCACCATGCAGGCAGGTGTGAATGCTCCTGTCACACTGGGGCGGAGGAACCTCCCTTTTGCAAGGAATAAAGCTCCTGCTGGGCCTTCACTGGCCTGGTCCTTTGTGAGTCCTGCTCTCCACCAGCCTCTCAGGCAGCCCAGCACTCGGCTTGGCCACACTCCCGCTTCTCAGCACAACTGCCTCCATATGCCCAGCGTCCGATCCCCCTGCCACAGGCTAAACTGCCAGTTGGACTCTAAATTCAGGGGCTGCTGGAGAGCAGTGGGGTGGAAATGCCACCCTGTTTGTTATTAGAGATGGGCCCAGGCCAGGAAGTTCAGATCCAGGGGTTTGCTTCAGCCCATTAGAGCGACAGGTGCCAGCTGCAACACTGAGCTCTAGGGCTGGGATCAGAATCGGCAAATCTCCCTCCCCACAGCTCAGAGGGTTGAGGTCTGTGAGCTGGGCCGGGCCGCTCTGTAATAACAACACCGCACAATCTTCCCCCTCTTTCGGGGCTGGGAGATGAGCCCCGTTGGGTGCTGACACCGTTTTCCAAAGTGACTCACCTGGGGAGCTCACTGGGAGCCACTCCCAGGGGTCTGTGCTCAGAGATGGTCACATGTTCCCAACTGGAGGCTCTGACAGAAACCCTGTTCCATGGTCTCAGACCCAGCTGTGTGAAGCGGGAGCCGAGTGAGGGGAAACGGCTGTGACTGCAGCACGTGTCAGAGCAATTCTCTGCTTTGCTCTCATCTGGGTCTCTGGCCTGTGTCTGCCCCTCCCCCGTTACCTTGCTCTGGTCCGGGGTCAGTTTCCCCCTCGCTGTCGCCGGTGTAATATGGAAGCTTCCTCACGGAGCCATCTGAGTAGGAGCCTGGAGAGAGGAGAACCAGAAATTCACCCCAGTGAGAGCAGCTGAGCCGTGGGACTGGACGCAGTCCCAGGGGCTCAGTCTGCTCCTCCTTGCAGAGGAGATGCTGGATAACCGTGACTCTGAGGCTACAGCGAGGCTGCAGGTTTCTTTTGGAAGAGGCTTTTCCAGAAGAGATCTTCCAGAAAAAAAACTTTTTTTGAAAGAGAGCGTCCACACAGCAAAAGTGCAACAAAAAAGTGATGTGCTTTTTCCAAAGTTAGCGTCCATATTTATTGGACGTTCTCTCACATTTAATTAGTATGTGTGATTAGTACTAGTGATTAGTATGGACAGAGTGGCCACCAGGACACCTGTGTCATTTCATGGAGGCCTCTTCTTTTGAAAGAACTCCCTCTTCTGCGTCCACACATGTCTTTTCCCAAAAAAGCTTCTTCCTCATAGAATGAGGTTTACCACCATCAGAAAAACCCCTCAGGTCTTTTGACTTTCAGTGTGCATGCAAGTATTGTTTTTCTGGAAGAATGCTGTAGTGTAGACACAGCCTGAATAGTGAGAGGTGACACAGATGTCCCAAGAGAAACCTCCCTGTGAGTGTGGAAAATGGAGGGTACGACACAATCTGACCCAAAAGGTGCTGGGGGGAGTGACAACAGCCTCTCTGGTTGGGCCACCTCAGCCACAGAGGGCTGTCCTGCTTCTAGGGTGTGAATACCTGCCTGCTCCATGAATCCGCTGTTTCCAGGTTAGGCTGAGCCAAGCCGTAGCAGAGACCGTGAGTTGCTGTAACTGTCTTGGCAGTGGTGCTGGGGGTGCCCTGAGCATGTTCCCAAAGGCCCAGCACAGCACAGCCCTGGGGCTGGATGTTCTTCTCTGACTGGCACAAAGGATAACAGGGTTGTGACTCAAAGCCACAAGGCTCTCCTGGGCTGATCTGAGGTAGGAGCCCACGCAACATCCCCGTGCCCAGTGCCACAGAACAGCCCTGCCCTCATGTTCCAAAGCAATTTTCAAATGAGAGTTTAGCTTGGCCCCAGGCAGTCGCTTTCAGCCCCCTCACTGGTTACACTCCAAGGCTGCAGGATGGGCAGATGGGACCTGATCCACCTCTAGAACTGGGACACACGCAGAGTATGGTGGGAAGGAAGTGAATCTCCTGAAATCTACCTGAGTAATAACTAGTCTCACCACAGACCCAGCTCCCCCAGCTAGAGTGTGACAAAACCAGATAGTTGGGTCTCTGGCCATTGCAAAAATTAATAAATAAATACAAATGTTTGGGGTTGAGCTTTTTAGACATTTGTGAGAAATACAAAAGTAAAAAAAAATTTCATGTTGAAGAAACCATTGTGTGTTCTTCTGGACATTTTTTATTAAATATAAGTTTATAGGTAAAAATAGAATCACAGAATCATAGAACCAGGGCCGGCCCACAACATTTTGACACCTGAGACGGGGAGCTCAAATGACTCCTCCATGCCATGTCGCTTGGGCCAAAACTTTGAAAGGTCTCAATTCTGCCTTCTTCCTGTTCTACTCCTCTCATGGTACTGCTGTGCTTCGGTGATTCTTGTATTTTTGAATGGGTGGGAAAATAGCTTCAGTGTGAAGTTCCTCTACCAACTTCTGTGCACTCTTCAGAACATTTTGAAATCCCTCATCTGATCGGTAAGACTGTAGGTATGACTTTGCTTTGTCCAGTTGTTCCATTGCTCCAGATATATCAAGGTCAACACCTTGGAGTCTCTTGCTTACAACATTTATTTCAAACAGTATGTCACGCCACAACACTAAGCCACACAGAAATTTGAAGTTATGTATGTTTCTGGTGATTCCATAGGGATGCAAAAATTAGGACCTGGGGTGTGGAGTTCAGGGCAGGGAGTTGAAGGGGTGAGGGTTGAAGGAGTGTGGGTTTGGTGATGAGGAGGGGCTCAGGACAGGAGTGTGGGAGTCAGGTTCTGGGGGTAAGGAGGGGCTCAGGGCAGGGGGTTGTGTGTGGGGGGGACTGGAGTAAGGGATCGGGGGCAAGGAGTGGCTCTGGGCAGGGGGCACAGGGTGTCAGGGAGTAGCAGTGAGGGTCTGGGGGTGAGGAGGGGCTCAGAGCAGGGGGTGGGTGGCTCAGGGTGGGGGATCAGAAGATGTGGGGGGCTCACGGCAGGGGTTAGGGGACTCAGGGAAAGGGTGGAAGGTTGTGGGGGGTTTAGGGCAGAGGATGGATGTGCAGGACTCAGGGCAGGGAGCTGGGATGTATGGGGGAGTGTACTAGGCCACGCATGGCAGTGAGGGTGGTGCTGCTCTGGTGGTGGCTCTGCTGGGGAGGGGGGGGGCGCGGGGCTGCAAACCCTGGCTGGAGGCTCCTCCCACTGGTTGTGGCTGTGTGGTTTGTCTGCTCCCTCCACAAGAAACACTGTTGTCAGGGTTGCAGCTGTGCCCTCTGCCCCTCCCCGGGAAGAGCTGCCTGCCAGGGAGCGCAGCCCTGGTCCCCAGAGGGGAGCTGCCACTGGAGCAGTGCCACCCTCGCTACCACGGGCAGCCCCGGTAAGTCCCCCCCGATCTCCCAGCCCCCTGCTCTGAGCCTTCATACCTTGCCCTGAGTCCTGCACGTCTCACCCCCTTCCCTGACTCCCGCTCCCCAGGGGAGTGCTGGGGCTCCCTTCCTGTGCAGCCCTGGGGCAGAGGGCCAGAGGGAAGGGTTTGGCCTGGGGCTTTGAGGGCAGGGGCCACTTACCCAGTCAGCACCCCCAGCACGGTGCTGATAGAAGACACCCCTTGGTACATTTTATGGTTTTCTTAACAAGCCCCTATTGTCTCTGCTGGGAAACACACTGCTCACCTCGGCCATCCGGAGTCTGGGGCACCTCGTTCCAGGCAGGCTCCTCCACGGTGTCGTAATTCAGCTGAGACCCCTCTGGGAAAGCCCCCTCTGGAACAGCAAACACCCCACTCAGCCCCTGGCCCTTAGCACCAAGGCGTTTCCCATGGCACGTGGGAGGGGAGTCGCAGGTGCTCGTGGGGAGCAGGGCACACGTCAGAGAGTTACAGTCAAAGAGGAGGCCCTGGAACAACCAGGGGCCAGTCCTGTCCCTGCAGAACCCAACAGCAGCTGCTTTGTGGGTGTCCATGGGCGCCGGAGCGGGGCTTGTGCTGAGTTCACAGGCTGGAAGTCGGGCACTGCCAGGCCACAGCTGCCCCGTGTGACTCCAGCTGCACCCTGCAGGCAGGTGTGAATGCGCCTGTCACACTGTGGAGGGGGAACCTCCCCGCTGCAGGGAATAAAGCTCCTGCTGGGCTGGGAGATGAGCCTCATTGAGCACTGACACTGTTATCCAAATTGACTCACCTGGGGAGCTCACTGGGAGACACTCCCAGGGGTCTGTGCTCAGAGATGGTCACATGTTCCCATCCGGAGGCTCTGACAGAAACCCTGTTCAATGGGCTCAGACACAGCTGTGTGAAGCGGGAGCCGAGTGAGGAGAAACTTTGTGACTGAAGCACTTGTCAGAGCAATTCTCTGCTTTGCCCTTATCTGGGTCTCTGGCCTGTGTCTGCCCCTCCCCCGTTACCTTGCTCTGGTCCGGGGTCATTTTCCCCCTCGCTGTCCCCGGTGTAATATGGCAGCTTCCTCACAGAGCCATCCGAGCAGGAGCCTGGAGAGAGGAGAACCAGAAATTCACCCCCGTGAGAGCAACTGAGCCATGGGACTGGGCACACACCCAGGGCCTGGGGCAGGTTTCAGGGCTCAGTCTGCTCCTCCTTCCAGAGGCGATGCTGGATCACAGCAACTCTGAGGCCATGGCGAAGCTGCAGGCTTCTTTTTGAAGAAGCTTTTCTGGAAGAAATCTTCCAGAAAAAAAATTTTTTTGAAAGAGAGCATCCACACAGCAAAAAAGCAATGTGCTTTTTCCAAAGTTAGCGTCCATATTCATTGGATGCTATCTCACATTTAAGTTGTGTTCAGTATGGACAGAGTGGCCACCAAGGCACCTGTGTTATTTCCTGCAGGCCTCTTCTTTCAAAAGAACTCCGGGGACAGCAAGGGGGAAAATGACCCCGGACCAGAGCAAGGTAACGGGGGAGGGGCAGACACAGGCCAGAGACCCAGATGAGAGCAAAGCAGAGAATTGCTCTGACACGTGCTGCAGTCACAGCCGTTTCCCCTCACTCGGCTCCTGCTTCACACAGCTGTGTCTGAGCCCATTGAACAGGGTTTCTGTCAGAGCCTCCGGATGGGAACATGTGACCATCTCTGAGCACAGACCCCTGGGAGTGGCTCCCAGTGAGCTCCCCAGGTGAGTCACTTTGGATAACGGTGTCAGCACCCAACGGGGCTCATCTCCCAGCCCCGAAAGAGGGGGAAGATTGTGCGGTGTTTTTATTACAGAGGGGCCTGGCCCAGCTCACAGATCTCAACCTCCTGAGCTGTGGGGAGGGAGATTTGCCGATTCTGACCCCAGCCCTGGAGCTCAGTTTTGCAGCTGGCACCTGTCGCTCTAATGGGCTGAAGCAAACCCCTGGATTTGAACTTCCTGGCCTGGGCCCATCTCTAATAACAAACAGGGTGGCATTTCCACCCCACTGCTCTCCAGCAGCCCCTGAATTTAGGGTCCAACTGGCAGTTTAGCCTGTGGCAGGGGGATCGGACGCTGGGCATATGGAGGCAGTTGTGCTGAGAAGCGGGAGTGTGGCCAAGCCGAGTGCTGGGCTGCCTGAGAGGCTGGTGGAGAGCAGGACTCACAAAGGACCAGGCCAGTGAACGCCCAGCAGGAGCTTTATTCCTTGCAAAAGGGAGGTTCCTCCGCCCCAGTGTGACAGGAGCATTCACACCTGCCTGCATGGTGCAGCTGGAGTCACACGGGGCAGCTGTGGCCTGGCAGTGCCCGACTTCCAGCCTGTGAGCTCGGCACAAGCCCAGCATCGGCGCCCATGGACACACACAAAGGAGCTGCTGTTGGGTTCTGCAGGGACAGAACTGGCCCCTGGTTGTTCCGGGGCCTCCCGTTTGACTGTAGCTCTCTGACGCGTGCCCTGCTCCCCACGGGCACCTGCGACTCCCCTCTCATGTGCCATGGGAAACGCCCTGGTGCTAAGGGCCAGGGGCTGAATGGGGTGTTTGCTGTTCCAGAGGACGCTTCCCCGGTGGGGTCTGAGCTGGATTACGACACTGTGGAGGAGCCTGCCTGGAATGAGGTGCCCCAGACTCCAGCCAGCCGAGGTGAGCAGTGAATCCGCTGCCTGGAAGCACCGTTACCTCCCACAGACTAACTGCATTTCCAGTAGGGACAGTAGCGGTTTGTTAAGAAAACCACAAAGCTCACCCCCCTGTGTTGTCGATCAGAGCAGTGCTGGGGTGCTGATCGGATGCATTGCAAGAGCTGTGTGGAGACGGCAGCAGGGAAGCCTGTGATGTTCTAGGGCATGACAGGGCCTATTGCAGAGAGGGAAGGAGCAGTTTGCTGAGGAGTTGCTTGCAGTGAACTTGGCGCAGGTCACAGGCCTGCGGCCCTCCCTGCCATGAGCACAGGGGCTGACTCCATGTGTGTTCTGGAGAGGAAAACTCACTTTTACTGGCCTGTGATAGGGCTTAGGTTGTGGGCGGGGCTGAGGGTTCTGGCTGGGGAGGCCAGGTCCCCGGTGGGGCCAGTAATGAGGATTCCGGGTTTGGTAGGGGGCTGTGGGCTGGGACTGGGGTTTGCATGCAGGAAGGGATGGGAGCGTTGGCTGGGGGGTTGGGCTCTGGGCTGGGACAAGGTGTGAGGGGTCTGTGGGGGAGCAATAGGGAGCTCTGGGCTAGGGGCTGGGGCTGAGAGTATCAGAGCATGGGAGAGGGCTTCCAGCTGAAACAGGAGGTTGGAATGTGGGAGGGGCTCTGGGCTCTGGGCTGGGAGTGCAGGTTCCTGAGTGGGGTCAGAAATGAGGGGTTCAGGGTGCAGGAGTGGGATCTGGGCTGGGAAGGGGGGTGGGTGGAAGCCATCGGGGTGAGTTTGCGGGCAGGATAGGGCTCAGGGCTGGGGCGTAGGAAGGGTGAGAGCTCCAGGTGGCACTTACCTCTGGCAGCTCCCCAGAAGTGGTGACATTCCCTCAGCTCTGGGGTGGAGCTGTGGCCAGGTGGCTCTAGGCACTGCCTCCACTCGCAGGTGTCACTCCCTCCCCTCCCCTTGGTCACAGGTCCTGGGCAATGGGAGCTGTGGATCCGGAACTTGGGGTGAGGTCAGCCCTTGCAACTCCTCTTGGCCATCCCTCCACCTAGGAGCTGAGGGACATATTTCTGCTTCTGGGAAACCTTCCAGAGCCAGGGAGCCTGCCAGGGTCCCTTTGAGACCAGGTGTTTCCTTAAAAAACCAGACACCAGGTCACCCTATGAGTTGCATGGTAAGAGGCCCCGAGGGACCAATGAAGCTGATGCATCTGCCCCTTCTGGTTTATTTCTATCTTTTCTGTGAAAATATGCTTAGCTACCTCACATCTTCCCATCAGATGCCCCTGCCCTGCCTGCTGATGCCCCGGGAGATGGATACGATGGTATCAGTGAAGTTTCTGACCCTGAAGAGGAGCCTGGTTTGGGGCAGAATGATGGGGAAGGCCGTGCGAGGAGGGACAGGAACAGGGATTCAGAGACAAGTAAGTTCACACTTCCCAGTGTTTCTACCGAGTGGGGTGGTTGGAAGTGTGCTCTGTGCAGCCAGGGAACAGCTCTGGCTAAACCAGTGCCTGTGAGAGAAACTCTCCTTCTCCCCGTTCCCTGAAGAAAGAGGTGTCGGGATCTGCAGTGGGGACAGGGAAAGCAGAGTCCTTGCAGTAATTTGAAAGAACCCAGGACATTCCCTGTAAAGGTTGGCCTTTGCCCATTGTCCTTGGCCAAAACCTCCCTTCCCCACCCTGTTGTATCATGAACAGAGACACCATCAGCCATCCCACCTCAGAGGAGGTGCAGGAGTGATGAAATGTGTGTTGCTCACTTCCTGATATGAGTACTGTGCTTATGCGTGTTGTTACAGGAGAGTAAATTGTAGGGTGTCCTTGTCTCAGAGCTCCTTGGTTTTTGTATATGAAGTGAGAGCTTGCTCCTTGGAGAGACTAACTCCTCTGAAAACCAAGGATTTGTTTCTAGAATCTGTCCAGAGATGCCAAATGAGAATTTGTCCAAGACCAATCAGAGAACTGAAGGGGGGCAGTCTCTATCCTAGACTGGAGAGTGCAGCCTCCCTTTACTATACAGCACCATGCAGCCATGAGTGATCCACTGACTGTGTGTGTCTCCCTTGGTGTTTTCAGACTGGACGCTGCACTTGCTAAGGAATGAAGAGACGGGCTATGATGATGTGGGTCAGGCTGATTCTGGGGGATCGGTATCAGAATCGTTTGATTGGGGCAAATAGAATAATAGAATCACAGAATCCTGGAGCTGGAAGAGACCTCAGGAGATCATTAAGTCCAGCCTCCTGCCCAAAGCAGGACCAATCCCAACTAAGTCATCCCGAACGACCCATCATCACAAGCATTGGCACACTTACAACAGGATTATCTGGCCATATTGACTCCCTCCTCAGACCCTATGCTACCAGTACTCCTAGCTAACTCCATGACACCACTGACTTCCTGAAGAAACTTCAAAACATCAGCAATCTACCTGAAAATACCATCCTGGCCACTATGGATGCAGAAACCCTTTACACCAACATTCCACGTGAAGACGGATTACAGGCCATCAGGCACACCAACCCCGATAACAACACTGCACACCTAGTTACAGAGTTCTGAGAATTTGTCCTCACCCACAACTATTTCCAGTTCGGAGACTATTTGTATCTCCATGTCAGCGGCACAGCCATGGGCACTCACATGACACCACAATATGCCAACATCTTTATGGCTGACCTCAAACAACATTTTCTCAGTTCTTGCCCCCTAACACTCTTATTTTACTTATGCTACATTGATGACATCTTGATCATATGGACCTACAAATATGGGAGGAAACAGGTTCACAAATTTCCTCTATGCAGCGTCCCCTTGATTGATCAGGAAGGAAGCTTCCTGCTTTTGTATTCCTGCAGTTTCTTCAGCTTGTGTGTGTGCCTCTTTCCCATTAAAGCCTTTCTGAAATGCTGCCCCACAGTGGGAGATTTTCTTGCCAGATAAATTGAGCCATTTCCAGGGCTCGCCACAGGTTGAGGCTGAGACGAAGCAAGGAGAGGTCCCTGCTGCTTATGGCAGGGTGTTTGGCAGGAGGAGAGTATGGGGTGGGAGGAGACTCATAGGCGCGAACTTCCTCTCTCCCCAGTGGGTGCTCATCCCTCCCCTGTCTGAGCCCCCAGCCCACTCCACTTCTTCCCACCCATACTCCACCTCTTTCCCACCAGCTCCCCCAAGTGCACCTCCCCCCACTACTCCCCCTCCCTCCCAGTGTCTCCTGCATGCTGCGGAAGAAGGGTACGTCTACACTAGCCCCCTAGTTCGAACTAGGGAGGCTATTCAGGGTGACCGAAATTGCTACTGAAGCGCGGGATTTAAATATCCCGCGCTTGATTAGCATATTCCCAGCTGGTCACCATTTTGGAAACTGACTACCCCGAAGTAACTGCCCACGTCTTCACGTAGCAAAGAAGCGGGATTCTGAGATAAACGCCTTAGTTCGAATTAACTGTTACTCCTCATGTTACTCCACCAAAATATGCCAACATCTTTATGGCTGACCTCAGACAACATTTCCTCAGCTCTTGCCCCCTAACACCCTTACTTTACTTATGCTATATTGATGACATCTTGATCATATGGACCTACAGAAAGGAGACTCTTGAAGAATTTCACAAGGATTTCAACAACTTTCACCCCACCATCAGCCTTAGCCTGGACCAGTCCACACAGGAAATCACTTCCTGGACACTACAGTACAATTAAATAATGGACAAATTTCCACCACCCTATACCAGAAACCCACTGACTGCTACACTTACCTTCATGCCTCCAGCTTCCATCCAGACACATTTCTCAATCTATTGTATACAGCCAAGCCCTAAGATACAACTAGATTTGCTCTGGTTGCTGAAAATAGCTTCAGTGTGAAGTTCCTCTACCAACTTCTGTGCACTCTTCAGAACATTTTGAAATCCCTCATCTGATCGGTAAGACTGTAGGTATGACTTTGCTTTGTCCAGTTGTTCCATTGCTCCAGATATATCAATGTCAACACCTTGGTGTCTCTTGCTTACAACATTTGTTTCAAACAGTATGTCATGCCAGAACACTAAACCACACAGAAATTTGAAGTTATGTATGTTTCTGGTGATTCCATTTCCCTCTGCCACTGTTCTCCCACAAAGAGTTCCTGTAATAGCATTATCCTCCATAATGGCAACTATGGCATTATCTATCTTCCCAATTTGGTGTTTATCGCCTCCACTTGACTTTCCCACCATGTGGCACTCAGTGGTTTCAGTGTCAGAGAGGATGTTCCCAGATGTTGCTTCAAAATTTGCCATTGATGAGTTGATGCAGGGAAAAATACATAGATGCTTTGAATTACATTTAAAAATTCAGCAGCCTCCCTAGAAACTGATGCTGCATCACTGACCACCAACTTCAATGAATGAGAACTGCATGGGACAAAAAAAGCTTGAGGGTTTAATTCTCAGATCCATGTCTGCACTCCTCTGTTCTTTTCCTAAGGCTAGGACTATAATAGAGTTTAAAGAGAAGCTAGATAATTTCATGGAGGTTAGGTCCATTAATGGCTATTAGCCAGGGGATAAAATGGTGTCCTTGGCCTCTGTTTGTCAGAGGCTGGAGAGGGATGGCAGGAGACAAATCGCTTGAGCACTGTCTTCGGTCCACCCTCTCTGGAGCACCTGGTGCTGGCCACTGTCGGCAGACAGGATACTGGGCTAGATGGACCTTTGGTCTGACCCAGTACGGCCATTCTTATGTTCTTATGTTCCTCTCATGTTTGCACCATTATCGTAGCCCTGACCTCTCATGTCAGCTATTGTAATTCCTGTATCTTCCAGCTTTTTAAGAAGCACATTTGTTATACCAGCTCCTGTAGTATCATCAGTGTCAATAAATTCTAGAAAATGCTCTCTGACAGTCACCATTGCAGGGACAATTTCACTAGGTTCTATTGTTGTTACAAAACGCACCATTAAAGTCATTTGTTCCGTATGGCTGATGTCATGTGTGCAGTCCAGAATAACAGATTAATATCTTGTTGACTTCAGTTCTGCCATAATCTTCTGTTTGACTTTTGTTGACAGTAACTGTATGATCTCATTTTGAATTGTTTTTCCAAGGTAGTGGTGTATGTACATTTCTTGGGTGGTGACTCTTCTTAGATGCCGCTGGAGTACAGCATCAAACTCAGCCATCAGCTCCACAATTTTAAGGAAGTTTCCATTGTTTGGCACATACAGCTGATCTGAAATGCCATGCAGTGCTATGTTTTAGGTAGCTGTTAAGGAGGATGAAAGGCTCAGGGGATGAGAGCAGTCAATTGGAGCAGAGGGAAACCATCCAATAATTGGAACCCTCCTTCCAAAGGATGTTGTGGTCTTCTCTCTCACTGAGGATACCTCTCCAAGGGAGGGAATGTCAGTTGTTAGGAAGAGGCAGGTGTTAGTAGTGGGTGATTCGATCGTTAGAAACATAGATAGTTTGGTTTGTGATGACCGGGAGAAGCCTATGGTGACTTGCCTGCCTGGTGCGAAGGCTGCAGATCTCTTGAGGTATCTAGATATACTTATGTGTAGTGCTGGGGAGGAGCCGGTGGTCGTGGTATATGTAGGTACCAATGACGTAGGGAAGGGTAGGAGTGATGTCCTGGAGGCCAAATTTAGGCTGCTAGGAAAGAGACTGAAAACTAGGGCCTCTATGGTGGCATTCTCAGAAATGCTTCCTGTTCCACGTACCGGGCCAGGTAGTCAGGCAGAACTTCAGAGCCTCAATGCGTGGATGAGACTATAGTGTAGGGAGGAGGAGTTTAGATTTATTAGGAACTGGGGACACTTTTGGAAGAGAGAAGCCTATACAGGAAGGATGGGTTCCACCTAAACCGAGGTGGATCCGGACTTCTGGCACTAAACATTAAAAAGGTCATAGAGCAGTTTTTAAACTAAGAGATGGGGGAAAGCCGATTGGTGCGGAGGAGCACGTGGATCGGACAGAGACTTCTCTTAGAGGAGAGTCCATTGATGGAGATTCTCTACGTTTTAGTCAGAAAGAGAGGAGGGGAGATGATAAAGTATGGGCCAGATCAGACAAGAAACAATCACATATAAAAGAATCTAATACATCAGGGAAGGGCAGACAAATAAACAGTGGCAATTTTTTAAAGTGCTTCTACGCAAATGCTAGAAGTCTAAATAATAAGATGAGTGAATTAGAGTGCCTTGTATTAAAGGAGGAGATTGACATAATAGGCATCACAGAAACCTGGTAGAATGAGGAAAATCAGCGGGAAACAATCATACCGGGATATAAAATATATCGGAAGGACAGAATAGGTCGTACGGGTGGTGAAGTGGCACTATATGTGAATGATAATGTAGTATCAAATGAAGTAAAAATCTTAAATGAATCAACATGTTCCACAGAATCACTATGAATCATAATTCTATGCTCTAATAAGAATATAACAGTAGGGATCCATTATTGACCCCCTGACCAGGACAGTGATAGTGATGCTGAAATGCTAAGGGAGCATAGAGAGGCTATCAAAATAAAAAAAACTCATTAATAATGGGGGATTTCCATTATCCCCATATTGACTGGGTACATGTTACCTCAGGACGAAATGGAGAGAGACACTTTCTCGATGCCTTAAATGACTGCTTTTTGGAGCAGCTGGTACAGGAATCCACAAGGGGAGAGGCAATTCTCAATTTAGTCCTGAGTGGAGTGCAGGATCTGGTCCAGGAGGTAACTATTACAGGACGGCTTGCGAATAGTGACCATAATATAATAACATTTAACATTGCTGTGGTGGGAAGAACAGCTCAGTAATCCAACACTCTGGCATTTAATTTCAAAAAGGGGAATTACGCAAAAATGAGGAGGTTAGTTAAACAGAAATTAAAAGATACAATGACTAGAGTAAAATCCCTGCAAGCTGCATGGAAACTTTTTAAAGAGACCATAATAGAGGCCCAACTTAAATGTATACCCCAAATTTAAAAAAATAGTAAAAGACCTAAAAAAGAACCACCGTAGGATAACAACCATGTAAAAGAAGCAATGAGAGATAAAAAGGTATCTTTTAAAAATTGGAAGTCCAATCCTAGTGAGGTAAATAGAAAGGAACAGAAACACTGCCAAACTAAGTGTAAAAATATAATAAGAAAAGCCAAAAAAGATTTTGAGGAACAGCTAGCCAAAAATTCAAAAAGTAAAAGCAAAATGTTTTTTAAGTACATTAGAAGCAGGAAGCCTGCAAAAAAACCAGTGGGTCCCCTGGACGATCAAGATACAAAAGGAGCAATCAAGAACGATAAAGCCATTACGGAGAGACTAAATGATTTCTTTGCTTCAGTCTTCACGGCTGAGGATGTTAGGGAGATTCCCAAACCTGCACCACCCTTTGTGGGTGATGAATCTGAGGAACTGTCCCAGATTGAAGTGCCATTAGAGGAGGATTTGGAACAAACAGAAAAACTTAAAGTTAACAAATCACCGGGACTGGATGGCATTCACCCAAGAGTTCTGAAAGAACTCAAATGTGAAATTGCAGAACTATTAACTGTGGTTTGTAACCTATCCTTAATCAGCTTCTGTACCCAAGGACTGGAAGACAGCTAACATAACGCCAATATTAAAAAAGGGCTTTTGAGGTGACCCTAGCAATTACAGGCCAGTAAGTCTAATGTCAGTACCGTGCAAATTAGTTGAAAAAATAGTAAAGAATAAAATTGTCAGACACATAGAAGAATATATCTTGTTGGGCAAAAGTCAACATGGTTTCTGTAAAGGGAAATCATGTCTTACTAATCTATTAAGGTGTGTCCAGACTACATGATGAGTTTACTAGACATAGCAAAATGAAACGGCGATTTACTACTGCACTGTGCCGACAGTCAGCTGATTGGCACAGCACGGCAGCCATTTTGATGTAAATGAAGCGGCGATTATTTAAATCGCCGCTTCATTTTGCTATGTCTAGTAAACTCATCTACATGGCTCCGTTGACGGAGCCATGTAGTCTAGACACACCCTTAGAGTTCTTTGAAGGGGTTAACAAACATGTGGACAAGGGGGATCCAGTAGATATAGTATACTTAGATTTTCAGAAAGCCTTTGACAAGGTCCCTCACCAAAGGCTCTTGTCTAAATTAGGTTGTCATGGGATAAGAGGGAAGATCCTTTCATGGATTGAGAACTGGTTAAAAGACAGGAAACAAAGGGTAGGAATAAATGG
This sequence comes from Pelochelys cantorii, assembly GCA_032595735.1. Classification (NCBI taxonomy): domain Eukaryota; kingdom Metazoa; phylum Chordata; order Testudines; family Trionychidae; genus Pelochelys; species Pelochelys cantorii. The sequence goes on from CM064326.1 coordinate 212,635,103, forward strand.
TAAATTGTCAGAATGGAGAGGTGTAACTAGTGGTGTTTCCCAAGGGTCAGTCCTCGGACCAATCCTATTCAACTTATTCATAAACAATCTAGAGAAAGGGGTGAGCAGTGAGGTGGCAAAGTTTGAGGACAATTCTAAACTGTTCAAGATAGTCAAGACCAAACAGACTTTGAAGAACTTCAAAAAGATCTCACCAAACTGAGTGATTGGGCAATAAAATGGCAAATGAAATTTAATGTGGATAAGTGTAAAGTAATGCACATTGGAAACAATAACCCCAACTATATATACAATATGATGGGGGTTAATTTAGCTACAACTAGTCAGGAAAGAGATTTTGGAGTTATCATAGATAGTTCTTTGAAAACATCCACACAGTGTGCAGCGGCAGTCAAAAAAGCAAATAGGATGCTAGGAATAATTTAAAAAGGGATAGAAAATAAGACAAAGAATATCTTACTGCCCCTATATAAAACTATAGTACGGTCACATCTGGAATACTATGTACAGATGTGGTCTCCTCACCTCAAAAAAAGATATTTTGGCATGAGAAAAGGTTCAGAAAAGAGCAACTAAAATGATTAGGGGTTTGGAACAGGTCCCATATGAGAAGAGGCTAAAGAGACTGGGACTTTTCAGTTAGAAAAGAGGAGGCTGAGGGGGGATATGATAGAGGTATATAAAATCATGAGTGGTGTAGAGAAGGTGAATAAAGAAAAGTTATTTATTTGTTCCCATAATATGAGAACTAGAGGACACCAAATGAAATTAATGGTAGCAGGTTTAAAACTAATAAAAGAAAGTTCTTCTTCACACAGCGCACAGTCAGCCTGTGGGACTCCTTGCCAGAGGAGGCTGTGAAGGCTAGGACTATAACAGAGTTTAAAAAAGAGCTAGATAAATACATGGAGGTGAGGCTATTAGCCAGGGGGTAAGGAATGGTGCCCCTGGCCTCTGTTTGCCAAAGGCTGGAGAAAGAAGGCAGGAGACAAATTGCTTGATCATTGTCTTCAGTTCACCTGATGATCATCTATGGTGGCCTTTAACCTTAGTCTCATCTCAAGCTCTTTCCACCTGTGGAATGCTCTCTGGTAATTTGCTGCCTTCTCATGGCATGCCAGATTTCTAGCCAGATTTTTCCAGTCCTTTGTTCCTGTAGAACCCCATGTGTCTGGAACATTAGACTGGAAGAATTTACAACAAAAACAGTATGCAGTATACTGAGTTTTTGAGTCCATAAGCCATGGCCTCTCCACTTTGTCACCATTGGGGATTTCACGCCAGCAATGTGTTGGATGGAAACTTCTATTTTCTATTGTCTTTGGGGAACATGAAATTTTTCACTTGCTGTGGCCCATGCAATACAAGGAAGTCCCTCAGGCTACTGCTCCAGTGGGTCCACAGTCCTGGATCATCTAGACTTAACGAAGTAAACTGGCAGCAGCTGTTTCTTGCGCCGCCATCACACTCTTCTCTGATCTACACTTTTCTTCAGGAATGTGCATGGTTACAGCCATTTGAGATGGAGATATGGATGCTGCAGTAGCTGCCAGGTCACCTGCACTTTGACAAACTGGAAGATCAGCCATCTCCTCACATCCTCATGGGGGTAGAAGGCTCACCATGAACATTTGTGTCTATGTGTCTCAGGAGAGCTCCTTCCTGCTTAGATAGAAAAGCTTCCTTTGCTTTCTTTCTTTTTCTGAATGCTGCCCCAGAGGGGCGTTTTCTTCTTTCACTCATGACTGCTGTTCTGTGCATATCCCCCTTAGTCCGAACTCCATGTCCGCGGATCTTTAATTCGAACTACCTAGTCCGTGCCATGTGTAGCCGCGGGCACAGAGTTCGGACTAAGGGGGATTTAAAAATGGTGGCGCCCGGGAACATGCAAATGAAGCCCGGGATATTTAAATCCCGGGCTTCATTTGCAATTCCGCTTGCCCTCATTTGCCTACCTAGCTCGAACTAACAAGCTAGTGTAGACATACCCTTGGTTAGGTGGATCCCATCTCTCCCAAACAATCCTTGTGCCCGGAACAGAGTCCCATGGTTGAAGAAACCAAAGCCCTCTCTCCAACACCACCTGCGCAACCACGCATTTACTTCCTCAATTTGAAGATCCCTACCTGGACCATTTCCCTTCAACAGGCAGGATGGACGAGAACAGCACTTGTGCTTCAAATTCCTTGATCTTTCTTCCCAGCACTACATAATCTTCAGTGACCCACTCAAGGTCATTCTTGGCTCTATCATTAGTTCCTACATGGAGAAGCAGGAGGGGGTAGCAATCTGAAGGTCTGATCACTTTTGGAAGACTCTCGGTCACTTCCTGAATGTGAGCTCCTGGTAAGTAGCATACTTCTCGATATTGCAGGTCTGGTTGGCAGATAGATGACTCTTTCCCTCTTAGGAGGGAGTCTCCAACCACCACCACCCGTCTTCTTCTCTGGGGGATGGTGGTCGTGGAACCCCCATCCTGAGCACTATGCATCCCATGCCTTCCGGTAGATGGAGTCTCCTTCTGATCTCTTGCCTGAGAGGTCCCTGACAAAGCATTTTCCACACCAGTGCCTGGGCAGAGAGCCTGAAAGTGGTTACTTATCTCCACCGGAACTGGGGATACCTGGAGGTTACATGCTGCCAGTTTTCTTCCTGTGTCTGAAGGATTAAATGCTGCCTTCTATTGAGGAAGTCTTCATCCTCTCTGATGGATCATAGGATTGACACTTGGGCCTCAAGTTCTTAATTTTTTCTTCCAAAATGGCGACCAGCTTGCATTTAGTGCAGATGAAATCCCTTCTATCTTCCGGGAGGAAGACAAACATGGCACATGCTGTGCAGGTAACAACATACCTGCCTTCCTTCTGAGAGATTCCTCCATCTTCTCTTTTCCAAACTAAGCAAGCCCAATTCTTTCAGCCTTGCCTCATAGCTCATGTTTTCTAGAACTTTAATCATATTTGTTGCTCTTCTTTGGACCTTCTCCAATTTGTCCACATCTTTCCTGAAATGTGGTGCCCAGAACTGGACACAATACTCCAGTTGAGGCCTAATCAGTGCAGAGTAGAGCAGAAGAATGACTTTTTGTGTCTTTCTCACAACACTCCTGTTAATGCACCCCAGAATCATGTATGTTTGTTGCTTTTTTTTTGCAACAGTGTCACACTGTTGACTCATAAATAGCTTGTGCTCCGCTATGACCCCTACATCCCTTTCTACCGGACTCCTTAGACAGTCACTTCCCATTCTGTATGTGTGAAATGTATTGTTCTTTCCTAAGTGGAGCACTTTGCGTTTGTTCTTATTAAACTTCATCCCATTTACCTCAGACCATTTATCCAGTTTGTCCAGATCATTTTCAATTATGACCCTATCCTCCAAACTAGAGACAAACTGTAACAGAAAAGTAATCTGAAATTGAAAGAAACAAGATGTTTTGTTTAGAATATATGGAAATCAAATGAATGTGTGTGTGTGTGTGTGTGTGTGTGTGTGTGTGTGTTTGAAAAATTGGGTAAAACTGACATGAATCTGTGAAATGTTTTGGTGTCTCTGATTCTGCATTTTTAACCCAAACTTTTTAGAATGAACCTTGTGCCCAGTTCCAATGACAAGCTTACAGGGCTGAAGCTGCAGTGATTCACCTCTTGGTCATGGCCAGAGATGGAAAGGACACTGGAGAGCTGGTCCCTGTGAAGCGTGAGACACACTGACCTGAGCGACCGAACACCTCCTGCTTCTCTCTGATCAGGTTATAGTCAATCTCCTCGTACACTGCCTCGGAGGAGGGATCCAAGGGATTTTGGGTGCCTGAAAACAAAGGGCAGGGTTTGTACAGAGTCAGAGGAGCCAGAGATGGGAAACACAATGAGATCATTTAGCTCCCTCCCCTTGGGCCTAGCATGAGCCTGAACCTACCGCACATTCCCACTCCTCTGTCCAGGTAACAGGGACAGCCTCCCTTTCCACAGCCTCCCTTTGATAATGGCTCCAAGGGCAAGTTCCCGGTCAGGAAGCTTCCTCACATTCATCTCAAATCTTGCCCCATTAATCCTGATTCTTCCCCTTTGCAGCATCTTGCATCGTTCTTCCCCCACCCCAGTATTTACACCCATCTGCAAAATGGTGCTAACACTTTATTTTCATTGAATTTAAGGCCAGAGGGGACTATTATAACCCTTAGTCTGACCCCCTGTATAGCACAGGGGACCACAGAGAGCTGGGTGGCACCTTGTGACTGCTGGCAGCACACTGCTCATAGCCCTTAGGGAGAAGCACAGCGTGGGGCTGGCCTGAAAGCAGGCTGCTTTGCTGCGGTATCACATGGGAAGGCAGGAGCCTGCAGCCTCCAAACCCCCTGGCCAGAAGCTGGTGGAACAGGGGGTTCTGCACAGAAGCTGGAGACAGCTGGAGGCCTAAGGTCTGACAGGGCACCCTGGAGCACCTCACTAGGAGGGTACAGGTGCAGCTTCCCTGAGCCTGTGACGCTCCCTAGTGAGTAGCATCTCCAGAGTTCATGGCTGGGCTGTTCCACTGCCAGACATCGGTTGAAACAATAAATCAGAGAGGAGTTGACAGGCACCCTCAGACCACCCTTCCCAGCCCAGCATCACCTCTCTCTGACACCATCAGCCCCTGCTACTACAGGGGTGTTTCACACAGTGACACCCATCAGGACCCACCTCTGTGCTGGGTCCTGGCACATCGCACTACTGCACCCAGGATGATTAAGACCAGGCAGAGCAGGGCCCCCAGGATAATGTAGTCCACGGGCACCGTGACTCTCCCACTGTCGGTCGGAAGGCGGAGTGAGGGAGCTGGATGGAAAGGAACAGGCCACACAGAGAGACGGGTCAGTGAGAGTCGGTGGGGGGTAGGGTGGGGAGGGGGGAGCAGGGCTGCAGGGTAATGGGCTGGAACAGTCTGTGCGCTGTGGGGGCAGCTCAGAGGCTGCTCCTTAACTCATAGGCCTGCCCTGTCACTACACAGGAATCCTCCTGCTCAGCAGATGGAGTCATTGCCCCTGAGATTTCACAGCCCATGGGAAGGGGCCCTGCCCTCTGGCTGTGGTTTGCAGCTCCTCCTGTGGGACCCAGCCCCAGGGAAATGCAGCCCTTGGTGGGGGGAGGGGGATTCTTTCACTGGAGTATTCACTGAATCCGTCCTCTGTGCCACAACTGCAAGGGGAAAGGGAGGAGAGTTGGGGTGTGGAGTGAGGGGGAGGGGACGTGTTTGTAACCAGGGGGAACGTCCCCTCAGAGAGTCCCTGAGGGTCTCCAGACATCACCCCCACAGACTCGGCACAGGGGGCCTCTATGCAAGTTTATGATTTAGGGCCCCAGTCCCATGTGCTCTGTGCAATGCTGAGGCCTCTAGTGACAAACCAGCATACGGGGCGTGTGACAGGTGCAGTGGCTTTGTGGGCTGATGCCTGAGTCAGTCTGAACCCAGAAAACTTCCACCCCACGGCAGCCATGATGCTCCTGCACACAGGAGATGGGAAGGACCAGTTTGTGACCAAGATGGGAGGAGGGGACTGATCCATCCTCCTCCCTGAACCTCACAGCATGTCGCAGAGACATCTGCTGCCACTCACCTGAGCAACTCACGGCAGCATCTTCCTTATGGCCACAGTTGCTGTGACCCCAGGGCTTGGCAGGACAGTCCCAGAGAGATGACTCTGTCCCTCTGCAATGCAGCGTCTCCACCCAGATGGGACCAGTCCCCTCGCCGAATGTAGCCTCACCCGGGGCAGACACGGCCGCTCCACAGCCCAGTTGTTTACACGCCACGTTAGCGTCCGCCAGGTCCCAGGAGTCATCACAGACTGTGCCCCAGGTGCCACGGTACCAAACCTCCACTCGGCCCGAGCACCTGCCCTCTCCTCCTACGAGGCGCAACTTCTCCCGTTCTGGAAATGCAGAAGCCTCCCATGTTACCAAGCTGGCCCACAACATTTTGGCACCTGAGGCAGGGAGCTCAAATGACACCCCCATACCTTCTCGCTGGGGCCAAAACTTTGAAAGGTCTCAATTCTCTGGGTCCTAGTGGTGCCCCCCCACAGTCTGGCACCTAAGGCGGCCGTGCAGTTCACCTCATGATAAGGCCAGCCCTGCATATTACAGTGAATAGGCTTGGTTGTGCTTGTGACATGACTGTAGAATTTTCAATATTGTAAACCCTTAATTTCAGTGCTGCACAAACTGAAAGGGGAACTCTAGTCATTTAATACCCTGTTAATTTGCCGTTCAGCTGTTTACTCACACACATGTCCAACAGGCACCCAGAGTTATGGGGAATTCTAGATCTGACCCAAACTGTACAGCCTGGGCTCATCTCTGACTGTTCATCCTGAAAGGATTAATCAATATAGAGCTGCCTAATGGAGCTTTCTGTGGAGAGGCTTTTCTTGGATCTCACGCACCTTATCTTATGTAGTTAATTAATTTCCAAGTTTGTTATTAATCAGACAATTTTATCCCCTAAAACAGACAGAAAGATTATTTTTTTCTGTGAATTTAAGCATATCTCCACTGAGACGTGAGAAACAACAAACATTCTATGCTAACCCTTCCATGAATTAAACAGATTGTGTACATGTGTGTGTGTGCATGCCCCTATGCAGATAGTTTCAGATTTACCAGTGCAAGAAATATGAGTTTCTTCACTTTTATCACAGGACTCTGCATTCCAGGGGTCTGACTGGCACTGCCAAAGGGAGCTGTGCTGCTCCCTGCACACAACTTTGTCCAGCCATCTAGGACCAGAACCTGTTCCATATGCATAGTCTGCTTCAATATATCCTTCGTCCCCACAGTTCAGCTGCTTGCAGACAATTGACACAGCGACTCCAGACATCTGATAGGAGCAAACGCTGCCCCATGTCCCATTGTAGAAAACCTCCAGCCGCCCGGCACAGTCACTGCCACTCACCAGCCGCAAGTCTGTGAACTCTAGAAGGAAATGCACAAAAAAAGAACTTAAATCGACTTATTCTGACATGAAGTGGGTTGTGCAGAGTGAAATCCCAGGGACAAGTGAGAACCCTGGGCCTTTCTCCTCAGGAGCCAGTGGCAGAGAAAGTTTCTCCAGGAATCGGAGACCCTTTTCCACACCACAGGCCCATTAGCGATAGAGTGGGCATCTCTGGGACGCCACCAATTGTCAAGAGCTGCGTCTGGATTTTAATCGATTAAGGCCAGAAAGGATGGTGGCAGTGATAGGCCAGATGCCAGCTCTTGCCCAGGCTGTAGCCATCAGCTAAGGATTGACAGTTTCATAGCTGGGGACCACACCAGGTCACCTGTGTGTTAATTTTGTTCAAAATACGTGTTTGTCTTGTCAGACTCATTGATTCATAGACTTTAAGGTCAGAAGGGACCATTATGATCATCTAGTCTGACCCCCAGCACAATGCAGGCCACAGAATCTCACCCACCCACTGCTAGAATAATCCTCTCACCTATATCTCAGATATTGAAGTCCTCAATACAGGCTGCCATCTATAACAGGTAAGTGTAATCCCCACTCCCACTCACTACTCCCCTGCCTATACCTCCAGGGTTCTCATTAGCCTGTTTTGCTGCCACATGGCCCTGGGTGCTCACATCCAGTTATTTCTCCACTGGGGCCCTGTCCCCCTTTCAATCACTGGTTTCCATGACAGTCTCCTTCAGACACCAGTGAAGCAGCATTCTAAGGCCAGGGAAATCCTGCAATATCTCCAGTGCCTCTGGGCGGGAGCTGAGGACTCTCTAATGGTGACTCTGATAGGTAATTACACAAGGGAAAGGGAGGCGGAAACATCATTCTCAGAGATCCCCTTAAACATCCAAACCTTCCCTCCATTAAATCCCCTGGTAACCAGGCTCCCAGGAGCGCGCCCAGACTAGACCTGAGCAGAGAACTCCTGCGTCCTCTTTGTGTCTGCAGTTGTGCTGGCCCCAGGGCGCGAAAGGACAAGCCCAAAGATCGGATTCGTTCCCAGAGCACTTCACATCATCCAGCCAGATCTGCCCGGACCCTTGCCCGTAATGAGCAGAGCCAGTTGCATTGATGGCGTGTCCACATCCCAGCTGTTTGCAAACGACATCGGCATCTGGCAGGTCCCAGGAATCATCACAGACTGTCCCCCAGGTGCCATTGTAATAAATCTCCACTCTCCCGGCACAGGGACCTGGCCCATTCACCAGCCTGATCCGCCTGCTCCCTGCAGGGACAGATCCCAGCGGTTAGTGCGCATCGCCCTGCTGCCCAGAGTACTTGCGTGAGATTGGGAAATGACTCACCCAAGCAAACGACACCGACGTCCTCGGCAATTCCTGCCCGGGCTGGCTCAGACATGGAGATGTCACAGACAGTCAGATGAGTCTCATCCCCAACACACTGGACCCTTCTCAGCCCCACAGGGCCCGTCCCTCGCTCAGACGAAGGGGGGTTATAAGCTCTCTCAGCTGCTCCGCACTGGAGTTGCCTGCAGACCACGCTAGCATCATTCATGTCCCACTGGTCATCCAGCACCCGGCTCCACACACCACGGAGGGAAATCTCCACTCTGCCATTGCACCGGCCCTCTCCACTCAGCAGCCGCAGCGCCCCAGAGAGACCTGGGCCCAGGAGAGACGGGAGATGCACTGAATAATAGTCCCTGTTATGCACTGCAAACAGTGTGCAGTGTGTAAGGGATTATGGACCAGCCCAGTGACCAAAGTGTGACACAGAATTCAGAGGAGTAACCTGGGCAGATGTGTTTTGAATTTCTAACAGGAGGGTGCTTTAAGGCTTGTAACACTGACCTGGGCAGAGGGGCTTGGAATGGGCTTCCAGGAGATGCTGGGCTCATAGCTGCACCCTATTTTAGTGTGCCAGTCCCCTTGAGTGGGGAATTACATGCCCAGCACAAAGTGTAGACACAGCTATGGCACATGGAGACCCCTCCCCCCCACTGCCAGCCCATAGGGCCCAGGGGAAGGCCCGTCTCTCCCTGACACTACCAGAGAAGGATGGGGGCAATGACATTTATGAAACTCTGACCCTTCACTCCTGCCCTGAATACACAGACCTTTGCTGAAGATCTTCCTGGACAATCCAGGCCTTTCCCCAGTCATAACTACTCTTTCATGATAAAAGGGTGTCACTAGGAAGAGGGAGAAAACTTGTCGTGGCCCCTGAAGATAGAACAAGAAGCAATGGGCTTTCCTGCAGCAAGGGAGGTTTAGGTTGGACATTAGCAGGGCCCCCAAGTGGCAGCGAGCCCTGCTCGCCAGCCGTGCGGTTCTGCAATCTGCGCACGCGCAGACCGGGCTGTGCATGCGCAGACCGGGCTGCGCCAGCTTTGCGGCGGCTTGTAATCTACTCGCCACGGGCGAGTAGATTACATAATTTGTCGAGCCCTGGACATTAGGAAAAACTTCCTTACTGTCAGGGTTGTCAAACACTGGAATAAATTGCCCAGGGAGGTTGTGGAATCTCCATCTCTGGAGATATTTAAGAGTAGGTTAGATGAATGTCTATCAGGAATGGTTTAGACAGTGCTTGGTCCTGCCATGAGGGCAGGGGACTGGACTCGATGACCTCTCGAGGTCCCCTTCCAGTTCTAGTATTCTATGATTCTATGATAATATTGTGCATGATTGAGGATCCAGTTCCCCCTCCCCACGCTGTGCCCTGAGGTCCCCCTGCTCTGGAGCAGTGTCACACACTGAGGGCAGGTGTCACTAATCCAGCATTGCCCCTGCACTTACCTGAGCAAACCACACCGGCATCATTGTCGTGTGAGCATGGAGAGGCCCCCAGGACAGTGACAGGGCAATCCCTCAAATGGGGTTCAGTCCCTTCACAGTGAAATGTGTCTGCCCAGACAGAGCCGGTTCCCTTCCCAAAGTGCCCTCCTCCTGGCACCAACACAGCGAATCCGCAGTGGAGCTGACGACAAAGAACATTGGCATCTGATAGATCCCAGCGTGAGCCACAGAGGGTTCCCCAGGTGCCACGCACTTGGATCTCCACCCTTCCGGAGCAGGCTGTGCTGCCGTTCACCAGCCGTAAGCCTGTGTGCCCTGAGGAGAAGGGAGTTAGAGAAGGAGCCTTTATGATATTTTATACCAAATATACAACAAATGGAAAGAGGCACATTCAGTAGGAGTCAACTTATATTACACGTTATGAAATGTATAAAATTGATAAGGGAAGCTAAAGCTATCAGGGAAAAATATTTGACATGAATAAGAACAATATTAAGAAACTTTAGGATATTTTAGAAGCAAAAAAAAAAAAAAAAAAAAATCCTAAAACAGGTGTATTGCCTTTACAAATGGAGATGACAACAAAGTATATAATGATGCAAATAAGATAGGTATTCTATAAACACTTCTGGTTTTGAATAGAAGCAGGCCTGGATAACTTTTAAAATCATGGAAAAAATAGGAATGCAGGACTGGAAGGAGCCTCACTAAGTCAACTAGTCCATCCTCCCCCCCACCCCCCCCCACACACTAAGGCAGGTTAAAAATTACTTAGGACATTCCTGATATTTGTCTAATTTGTTCTTAAAAGCTCCCAATAACAGGGATTCCACAACCTCCCTTGGTACCTTGTTTTAGTACTTAACTATCCGTATACTTTGAAAGTTTTTCCTAATACCAAGGCTCAGCCAATCAGCAGATGGCAGAACAAGGAGCAATGGTCCCGAGTTGTGGTGGGAGAGGTCCAGGTTGGATATTAGAAAAAACTATTTCTCTAGGAGAGTGGTAAAGCACTGGAATGTGTTACCTAGGGAAGTAATGGAGTCTCCATCCCTAGAGGTGTTTAAGTCTCGGCTTGACAAAGCCCTGGCTGGGTTGATTTAGTTGGGATTGGTCCTGCCTAGAGCAGGGGGCTGGACTTGATGACCTCCTGAGGTCTCTTCCAGCTCTATGGTTCTATGATTCTATGATTCTAATATGTGACCTGTCTTTCCCTTGCTGCAATCTAAGTGGATTATGTCTTGTCCTACCCATTGCAGACAGAGAGTCCCAAACTGGACATAGCACTGCAGCTAAGGCCTCCCCAATGCTGAGTACAGCAGGACAATTACCTACTCTGCCTTACATGGAACACCCCTGTTAATACACCCAAGAATGACATTACCTGTTCTAAACAGCCTCACCCATTTCAATCTGTGATCCAATATAACAGAACATATTCTGCGGTAGTGCTGCTTAATCACTTATTGCCCATTTCAGAGGTTTTTTTGCATTTGGTTTTTCCTTTCTAAGTTTAGTACTTTGTGCTTGTCTATGCAAACATTTAACTTACTGATTTCGGACCAATTGTCCAATGTATCGAAGTCATGAATTCTAATCCTTCTTCCAAAGAGCTTGTGACTCTCCCAGGTTGCTATCATCCACAAATTGTTTATTCACTACAGGCTGAACAGTCCCAAATCCTGGACTGTCTGGTTTGGCAACATCCATGGTCTGGCAGGGCCACAGAGGTTGCTGGACCAAAGAGCCCCAGAGGAGGGAGCAATGCAGGGGCTGGGGAGCCCTGGCTGGGACAAGTGGCATCTGGGGAGCTCTCCCCACTCTGGCTGGGGAACGGGGCCGGCCCGAGCCATTTTGGCACCCCAGGCCACCCCAGGTGCACGGCGCATGCACTAGCCTGCCCCTGGGGTGTGCGGGTGGGCGCACGGCACATGCGCTGCCCGGCTGATTGGGCGGGCCACCGCCGCTGGCGCGCAGCCCAGGGCCGCAGGGGGTAGGGCACTGTGGGGGTTAACAAGGCCCCCGCCCCAGGCAGCCACTGCAGCCTGCCGGGCGCCCCCCCATCTGTTGGTGCCCCGGGCAGGTGCCCGGCTCGCCCACCCCTTAGTCCGGCCCTGCTGGGGAACCCCCAGTATTAGCAGAGCAAGGTGGCTGGGGAGCCCCCTCCCTGGCTGAGGAACCCCTGGTATATGTGGGGCTAGGCAGCAGCTGGGAGCTCCCGCCCCAGACAGGTAACCCCTAGCATTAGCTGGACCATGTGACCGGGGAGTTCTAGCCCCACCTGGGGAATCCCCGGTTGCAGCAGAGCCCAGCCAGGACCCCCCCAGTAGTGGTGGGGCTAGAGTGACCAGACAACCTCTGTTGTGGCTAAACTGGGGCTGAGGGAGGTGGGCTGCTGGAATCCCCAGTTGCAGTGGGGAGGCCCGAGCAGTGGGGCGGGGTGGCCAGGCGGCCCTGGCTGGGAAACCCAGGGGAGCAGGGCTGGCAGCATCTGGGTGGCCCCAGCCAGGAACCCCGGGGAACACTCTGTGGCATTGGGACTGACAGCGGCCAAGGCTCCTGTCAGGAACTCCAGGAAACCCTGGGGCAGCAGGGTGGGGAGCCCGTGCTTGAGCCCGGGAGTAGGGCAGCCAGCAGGGGTGCACTGGCCTCCCCTGGTCCAGGACAGCTCAGGACCAGGGAGGTCCGCTTGTGTTCCATTGTGATGAACCTCACCATGCTTTATGAAATGGACTTATGGGCACAAATATGCATAACTCAAAGATGCCTGGGATGAAATATCTCATGTAACTTATCAGTCTTCATGTCACAATCTGCTGGGAACGTATATCTTATTTTGGAGTGGGGTGGGGAAATGAGAGGCTGGGAGGGGTAAATGAGGGGGATGAGAGGACAGGGAAGGCAATGGGGGTGGGAAGGTGGAGGGGGGCTGAGAGGATGGGGGGAGGCCAGGTCTGGCTGCAACTGGGGAGAGGGGTGGGGGGGCAGGAATGAGATGGGGGGTAGTAAGGCGGAGGAGGGCATGCTGGGGCTGGCTGCGGCTAGGGGGAAGGAATGGGGGGGGGCAAGGGTGAGACCAGGGCTGGCTGCGAGTCAGGAGGGGGGTAGGGGGAAGAGAAGCTGGGAGGGAAGAATGGGGGGTCTGAAAGGCCAAGGAGAGGAATGGGGAGGGAAGTGGAGGGGGGCCAAGAGGATGGGGGGAAGGCCAGGGCTGGCTGTGACCGGGGAGGGGATGGGGATCCAGGAGGAGAACGGGGGGTGGGAAGGTGGAGTAGGGCCAAGAGGACGGTGAGGTAGGCTGGGGCTGGCTATGGCTGGGGGGGAAAGAATGGGGGAGATGGAGGAGATTAGGGCTGGCTGTGACTGGGGATGGGGGTGGGGGGCTGAGAGGCCGGGAGAGGGGAATGGGGGAGGAGGTGAGGGGAGAGGGATGGGGAGCCAAGAGGCCAGGGCTCAGAGGGGGGGTGAGAGGCCAGGTCTGGTGCAGGCCTCTCTCTTCTTCTCCCCAGAGGCTGGATATGGTGTGGCCCCTGGCCCTCCCTTCCCTGGCACCCCTGATGGGGGCCAAAAGGCTGGGGCTGGCATGGCCCATGGCCACCAGGTGAAGAGCTAGGCTTGCCTACCCGCAAAGAGAGGGGGGTTGGTGAGCATAAGGAGCAGGGGGCACTGTCCCCTAATAAATATTAATGGAAGTTTTCTATATTTTCAAATATACGGATTTCAATCCAAAATCAGAATACAAAGTCTACACTGCTCATTTTATATTCATTTTGGATTAAAATATTTGCACTGTAAAAAACCAAAAGAAGATTTTTTAATTCCCGCATTACAAATACCCTAGTGCAAGCTCCTTATCATGAAAGTTGAACTTACAAATGAAAAATATGTACAAAAATAACTGCATTCCAAAATACATTGTGAAATTTTAGAGCCTGCAAGTCCACTTGGTCCTATTGCTTTTTCAAGAAATCACTCAGACAAACAAGTAGGTTTACATTTTCAGGAGATAACGCAGCCCACTTCTTTACAGTGTCACCTGAAAGTGAGAACAGACACTCTTGTAGCCGGCGTCATAAGATATGTACGTGCCAGACACACTAAAGATTCATCTGCCCCTTCACGTGTCAATCACCATTCCACAGGATGCTGATGCCGGGTTCTGCTCAATAACAGTCCAAAGCAGTGCAGACTGATGTATATTCATTTTCATCATCTGAGTCAGATGCCCTGGGCAGAAAGTTGATTTTCTTTTTTGGGCAGTTCAGTTCTGTAATTTCCCCATTGTAGTGTTGCTCTTTGAAGGCTTCTGAAAGCATGCTCCATGCTAAGTCCCTCACAGATTTTGGCCAAGTGCTCTAGCTGTCTTGAGAAATCTCATATTGGTGCCTTCTTTTCATTTTGTGAAATCTATGGTGAAAGTGACTTCAAATGAAAAACGTGCCAGAGTCAGTACAGCAGCCCTTCATTGCAGGGCAGTGTGGCCTAATAGCCAGGGTCAATAAGAACCTCCAGCAAAGGGCTGGTGGTCCAAAAAGAGGGACCATCAAGCAGATTGCCAGAACAGACTGCCACTGGCTCAGTGGGGAATCCCACCGAAATACAGGAAACCCCCAAGATGCGACTGTCCAAGTTGCGACCCCCAGCACTTACAACCATTTTTGTAAGTGCAGAAGGGGCTGAAAACCCCTGACTTACATCCTTGTCCCACATTTATGATGGCGCACGACACCTATCATAAATGAGGGTTCGAGTTACAACGCCCCCTGACTTGCGACACTTCACCAGAAACCGATTGCATCGCAAGTCAGGGGCTGCCTGTATCCTGATAATTACCCAGATGGGAGGTACCAGGTGGGACCTCCCTGGGTCACTTCCTGCAGCAGCCCATGAAACCCTAAGGTCTGCAGGTTTCTCAGTGTAGGCTGCTTCCTGGTGCTCCAGCGGCCATGGAAGCTTCATCTTCAGGTGTGTTTGGTACAGCCAGAGAGGCAGGATGTCTCTTCACACAGCATGGTGAACAGGGAGGAACTAATAGGGAAAGTAGAAGTGGGTGACAACCTTGGAAGCAGTGATCATGAGATGGTAGATTTCAGGATCCTGACCAAAGGAAGAAAAGAGAGTAGTAAAATACACGCCTTGGACTTCAGAAAAGCAGACTTTGACTCCCTCAGAGACCTGATGGGCAGAATCCCCTGGGATGCTAACATGAAGGGGAAAGGAGTCCAGGAGAGCTGGCAGTATTTTAAAGAAGTCTTATTGAAGGCACAGAAAGAAACCATCCTGATGCGTAGCAAGAGAAGCAAACATGGTAGGAGACTGGATTGGCTTGCAGGGGAAATCCTTGGTGAACTTGAGCACAAAAAGGGAGCTTACAAAAAGTGGAAACTTGGACAAATGACCAGGGAGGGGTATAAATGTATAGCTCGAGAATGCTGGGGGGTTATCAGGAAGGCGAAAGCGCAATTGGAATTGCGACTGGCAAAGAAGGTGAAGGATAACAAGAAAGGTTCCTACAGGCATGTTAGCAAGAAGAAGTTGATCAGAGAGGGTGTGGGGCTCCTACTGGATGAAGGAGGTAACCTAGGGTATGTCTACATTAGCCCCCTAGATCGAACTAGGGAGGCTAATGTAGGCATTCGAAGTTGCAAATGAAGCCCGGGATTTAAATATCCCAGGCTTTATTTGCATCTTCCCGTCTGGGCACCATTTTTAAATCCCCCTAGTCCGAACTAACTGCCCGCGGCTACACGCGGTAGTCAAACGTTAACTCGAACTAAATCAAACGTTAACTCAAACTCATGGAATGAGGTGTAACAGTTAACACGAACTAAGGACTTAGTTCAAGTTAACGTTTGACTACCGCGTGTAGCCGCGGGCAGTTAGTTCGGACTAGGGGGATTTAAAAATGGCGCCCGGACGGGAAGATGCAAATAAACCCCGGGATATTTAAATCCCGGGCTTCATTTGCAACTTCAAATGCCTACATTAGCCTCCCTAGTTCGAACTAGGGGGCTAGTGTAGACATACCCCTAGTGACAGATGATGTGGGGAAAGCTGAAGTACTGAATGCTTTCTTTGCCTCTGTCTTCACCGACAAGGTCAGCTCCCAGACTAATGCGCTAAGTGACGCAAGATGGGACGAAGGTAGACAGCCTTTGGTGGGGAAAGAACAGGTTAGGAACTATTTAGAAAAGCTAAACGTACACAAATCCATGGGTCCAAACTTAGTGCATCGGAGGGTACTGAGGGAGTTGGCAAATGTCATTGAGGAGCCTTTGGCCATTATCTTTGAAAAGTCGTGGAGATCAGGAGAGATCCCGGATGATTGGAAAAAGGCAAATGTAGTGCCCATCTTCAAAAAAGAGAAGAAGGATGATCCAGGGAACTGTAGGCCAGTCAGTCTTACCTCGGTCCCTGGAAAAATCATGGAAGGGATCCTTAAGGAATCCATTTTGAGGCACTTGGAAGAGGGGAAAGTGATCAAGAATAGTCATCATGGATTCACAAAGGTCAAGTTGTGCCTGACCAATCTGATTAGCTTCTGTGATGAGGTAACTGGCTCTGTAGAAATGGGAAAGTCAGTGGATGTGATACACCTTGGCTGCGTCTAGACTGGCATGATTTTCTGCAAATGCTTTTAACGGAAAAGATTTCCGTTAAAAGCATTTGCGGAAAAGAGCGTCTAGATTGGCACGGATGCTTTTCCGCAAAAGCACTTTTTGCAGAAAAGCGTCCCTGGCCAATCTAGACGCGCTTTTGCACAAGAAAGCCCCGATCGCCATTTTAGCCATCGGGGCTTTTTTGCGCAAAACAATTCTGGGTTGTCTACACTGGCCCTCTTGCGCAAAAGCATTTGCGCAAGAGGGCTTTTGCCCGAATGGGAGCATCATAGGATTTGCGCAAGAACACTGATGATCATACATGAGATCGTCAGTGTTCTTGCGGAAATTCAAGCGGCCAGTGTAGACAGCTGGCAAGTTTTTCCAGAAAAGCGGCTGATTTTCCGGAAAAACTGGCCAGTCTAGACACAGCCCTTGACTTTAGCAAGGCTTTTGATACGGTCTCCCTCAATATTTTTGCCAGCAAATTAAGGGAATGTGGATTGTAAGATGGATAGAAAGCTGGCTAAAAGGTCGGGCCCAGTGGGTAGTGACCAATGGCTCGATGTCAGGATGGCGGTCAGTTTCTAGCAGAGTGCCCCAAGGTTCGGTTCTAGGACCAGTATTGTTCAATATCTTTATTAATTACTCGGATGAGGAGATGGATTGCACCCTCAGCAAGTCTGAAGATGACACTAAGCTAGGGGGAGAGGTAGATACACTCGAGGGCAGAGATAGGGTCCAGAGTGACCTAGACAAATTGGAGGATTGGGCCACAAGAAATCTAATGAGGTTCAAAAAGGACAAGTGCAGAGTCCTGCACTTGGGATGGAAGAATCTCAAGCATTGTTACAGGCTGGGGACCGAATGGCTAAGTAGCAGTTCTGCAGAAAAGCAGCTGGGGATTACAGTGGATGAGAAGCTGGATATGAGTCAACAGTGTGCCCTTGTAGCCAAGAAGGCTAATGGCATACTTGGTGGTGAGTTATATGGGCTCGTGGTGCCCATGCTCCACCAATATTCAGAGCCAGGGGCCCTGCTCCAGCAATATTAGGAGTGGTCCCTGGCCCCCACCTGCTGGCCCCCCCCACGCATCCACCCACCCCGGCCCCAGAGTGTCCCCCTCGGCCCCGGACTGTCCCTGCCGTGCATAATGTTCAGTCGGCTCCCTCTTGCCGGCGTGTGCTGCCAGCTGCTGCTGCTGCCATGCGTGGCGTTCCCAGGTGAGCGGGGAGACACCCGGGCATGACATGATGTCACGGCCCGGGACTTTAAAACTGCTCGACGCCACGTTGCGCCACTCGGCCTAGCTTCAGATTCGGAGTCCGGGGCCCAAGCAAAGACTCTGGCCCCGCAAAGTGGTAGGCAGAAGATAGGGGAGGGGGAAAACTAGGGGGAAGGGGTGGAAGAGGAAGGGGTTTGTGAGGAGGGGGAGGGGGAAATAGGAGAAGGGGTGGGAGAGGAAGGGGCTTGTGTGGAGGGGGAGGGGGAAAATAGCGGAAGGGGTGGGGAGGAAGGGGCTTGGGTGGAGGAAGAGGGGGGGAAGGGGTGGGAGAGGAAGGGGCTTGTGAGGAGGAGGAGGGGGAAGAAAGGGGAAGGCACCAAGGGACAGGGTGGAGGACAGACAAATGCCAGGGGGCCAAGTGCAGACAAAGAGGAAAAGTGCAGGAGGGGAGGAGTCAGTGGGAGGGGGGACAGGGTGATGCTGAGAGAGGAGAGGAGAGGGAAAGGGCATTGGGGGCTAGCGGGGGGAGAGGGAGGTGCTGGGAGAAGGCTTGAAAGAAGGGGTGGGCATGAGAAAGGTGGGGATGGAGCAAGTCATGTGTGAGGGCACAGAGGGGCAGGAGGGGAACGGGGGTAGAGAGTGGTAAGGGGGTGGGCATCAGGGAAAAAGAGGGCAAAGGGGCAGGGGCAGTAAGGGAAGGGGGAGGCACCGGGAGGGTGCAGGGCTAAGGAAAGGTGCAGGTGCCAGGGGATTCTGGGGGTGAAGCAGAAGGGCAGACACCTGCAAGGGAGGGACCAGCACCAGAGGAGAGAGGCAGGGCAGGTGTGTAGAGGGAGGTGTTAGAAGAGGGTATGAGGAGGGGTAGCTCACATGATCAGAGTGGGGCTACTGGAGGAGAGGGCACAGCGGGGAGAGAAGGGCTGGTGGAGGGGGGCAGGTCGCAGGAGGGCTGAGGGCCATGAGAAGGGCAGGAGTCAGGACAGCAGAAGAGGGTGAGGAGTTGGGAGGCAGCAGGCACCAGAGGAGCTGATGGAGCAAGGGGAGGAGATATGGCAGCAGAGAGAAAAGGTAAAGGTTTATAAAATATTTATTAATAACTTGGGTGCCACAGTGGCACATCCAAACAAGCCACATGAACTCAGTACAGGTGCACAACACAAAATCCATTCTGCTCATGGGAGGAAACTCTTAGGCTATGTCTACACTGGTGGCTTCTTGCACAAGAACACGTCCACACTGCCACGTGTGAGCTGTGCTTTTGCGCAAGAGCATCCATGGGAGTGCGGACACTCTCTTGCGCAAGAAAGCTCCGATGGCCATTTTAGCCATAGGGGTTTCTTGTGCAAGAAATCCCTGCCGAGCATCCACACTACCCTCTTGTGCAAGAGAGCTTACACCTGTTAGAAAAGAGCGTAGCTCTTGCGCAAGACACCCTCTCTAACCACGCCATACTGTAAATTTCCTTGTACAAGAGCAGGCGGGCAGTGTGGCTGCTCTGTGGGGGTATGTCTACACTAGCTCGTTAGTTCGAGCTAGGTAGGCAAATGAGGGCAACCGGAGTTGCAAATGAAGCCCGGGATTTATATATGCATGTTCCCGGGCGCCAACATTTTTAAATCCCCCTTAGTCCGAATTCTGTGTCCACAGCTACACGCTAGGTAGATTAAAGATCCTAATTCGAACTACCATTACTCCACCTGTAGCCGCGGGCACGGAGTTCGGATTAAGGGGGATTAAAAAATAGTGGCGCCCGGGAACATGCAAATGAAGCCCGGGATATTTAAATCCCGGGCTTCATTTGCAACTCCGGTTGCCCTCATTTGCCTACCTCGCTTGAACTAACAAGCTAGTGTAGACATACCCTGGGTTCTTACGCAAGAATGGCTGTTCTTGTGCAAGAAGCTGCGAGTGTAGACATAGCCTTAGAGGGAACACTTCCCCCAGCCTCTCTGCCCCCGAGTTAATGTCATATACATTGGGTTAATGCAATTGCAGGATAGTTGCATGAGGGGGGTTTGATGGGGGCCAAACTAATCCCTGTTGGTAGGAGGATGGTGGGAAAAGTCCTTCGCGAGGGGTGACATGACACTTTTTACTTCCGGTCATGTGACCATCTTGCCCCGAGTGTGTTACCTCCAGAGGCCAGGCTACCGGGGGTCAGGGGGTGTGGCTAATGGGGGTTGGGGCATGGTTAACGGGGGTCAGGAGGTGTGACTAATGGGGGTCGGGGCGTGGTTAACAGGGGTCAAGGGGTGTGGCTAATGGGGCACCACCAAAAATTATACAAACCTGCCGCCCCTGATGGCATATTAGGCTGCATTAGCAGGAACATTGCCAGCAGATCCAGAGATGTGATTATTCCCCTTTATTTGGCTCTGGTGAGGCCACATCTGGAGTATTGTGTCCAGTTCTGCCCCCCCCCCCCACTACAAAAAGGATGTGGACGCATTGGAGAGGGTCCAGCGGAGGGCAACCAAAATGATTTGGGGGCTGGAGAATATGACCTACGAGGAGAGGCTGAGGGAGTTGGGTCTCTTTAGTCTGCAGAAACGAAGAGTGAGGAGGGATTTGATAGCAGCCTTCCACTTCCTGATGGGAGGTTCCGAATAGGCTGGAGAAAGGCTGTTCACAGTAGTGAGAGATGGCAGAACAAGGAACACTGGTCTCAAGTTGTGGTGGGAGAAGTCCGGGTTGGATATTAGGAAAAACTATTTCACTAGGAGAGTGGTGAAGCACTGAAATGTGTTACCTAGGGAAGTTGTGGAGTCTCCATCCCTAGCGGTGTTTAAGTCTCGGCTTGACAAAGCCCTGGCTGGGTTGATTTAGTTGGGATTGGTCCTGCCTAGGGCAGGGGGCTGGACTTGATGACCTTCTGAGGTCTCTTCCAGCTCTATCGTTCTATGATTCTATGGTCCCTGGTCTTCTGGGCCAGAATGAGTAGACTCACCTCGTCACATACCATGCAATTTAAAGGTGCTTTCCCTGTTGGTGCTACTTCCCAGTTCCCTCTTCTCTCAGCCTGTAAAAGAAGTCTACATTGCTGGGGGCCTTATCAATGTAGCACTTGGAAGTTGTAGGGCTGGAGGGAGAGGTACCACCACATGATCTGGGGGTTGGTATCTTTCATACTTGAAAAGCTTCGGAAGGGCACATGATCGGTGATCAACTTGAAAGTAGTAGGGCAGGGAGCCAACAGCCCATTTCACTGCTAGGGCCTCCTTCTCAGTATTTGAATATTGTTTCTCCCCGGGGAATAGTTTGTGGCTCAAAAATAGGATGGGGTGTTCCGCTCCATCGACCTCTGGGGATAGAATGGCACCCCGCCCCTCTCCTGAGCAGTGTTCCCACTAAGATTTTCCATCCCTGAGAGGAGGGAGTTTGGTCTTGTGCACCAGTATTGAGGCTGTGTAGGCTTGTTCGGATGTGTGCCACTGTGGCACCCATCAGTTACTAACAAATATCATATTTGTGTATATATATAATTTAAAATGTTGTGGAAGAAAACAGCCCTTTCCCAGTCACAAAGAACAAAAAGAGTGTTGAATCAGGACTTTCACCCAAGCATCCTTATTATTATGGCTGACCCTAAGCACCTGTGTACTGTATCATGCCATCAGTTACAGATGAGGTAAAAAGACATCACCCTCCCCATGCCCCCACATACTTGCAAAGTTTGGTTGACTAGAAACCCCAACCCTGAGCTGCACTGCCCCCCTCCCTGCCCACACTCCTCCAGAGCCCCATCCCTGCAGCCAAGACCTCTGGGCCTCTCAGCCCCATGCAGGCACCGCGCCCCACCACCCGCTGCGGAAGGAATGCGCCCACCCACCAACTCACCCAGAAGATGAGGTTGAGGAAGACCAGGACGATTTTGGAGAAGGTGATCCCACACTGCCCCATAGCTCCTGCTCCTGTGCCCAGCTGCTGCCTTCCACCCGGCCGGGCAGCACGGCTGCAGCCGCTGGAGCAGCTGCTGCCCGCCACATGGCTCCGGCTGATGCTGCCAGAGAAGGCACAACCCGCCATGTGGCCCACAGCTCCAGCCCTGGGGAAGGGCTGAAGCTAGGGCCACGTGCCACCCTGCTGCTTCTGGGGCAGGGTTACTGCCTGTCATGCAGCCCCACCCAGAGCAGCTGACCCGCCACTGCATGGCTCAGCTGAGGAGGTGGACAGGCTTCAAATTTTTGGTGCACACCCATGCAGGCACTCACATTAGAGGGAACCCTGCTCCTGAGGCATCTGTTTGAAGTGTGAAGTCTTCTGTGAAGTCTGGATGTGTGAGGACTGGTTCTTGTGTTAGGCGTGTTTTGAGTGTGGAAGGCCTCTTCACATTGGTCTGTGCATTGTACTTGTTGGGGTTCGAGAGCTTTTAGTCAGATCTGAAAGGGGGGCTGCAGCTGTAGCAAAGCCTGGAATGAAATGTTGATAATTGCCAGCCAATACTAAAATCTGATGCACTTGCTTCTTTATCTTTGGGGTTAGGGTTTCTGATAGGGCTTATCTATCAGTGGTTGTAGCTTACCACCTCTCACTATGAGGGGGGGATAAGCCACCTCCTCATGCCCAAAGTGGTCAGAGGCAGGGTTGGTGGTGAAACCAGATTCTCTAGGGCCAGGAGGAGTTACAGAGGTGTTGAAGGTGATCTTCCCAGTTGCTCCTCTAGATAATGATGTCATCTGTGCAGGCTGCTATGTAGCAGTCATGAGGTTGCAGCGGCTGCCCCGTAGAATCCGAACAACATTGTTATGAATTGGTTAAGGCACAGATAGCTGCAGCGGCACAAGAGTCAGCAAACAGAGCTATAAACAGGGGAGTTTGAGTGGTAGTTCTGTTGGAGGAGAAGTTTGTATTTGGTTTTGTATTTGTATTGTTTGTATGAGTAGAGGCTTGTAGGGGCAGTGTGCTATGAGAGAAGCTGAGTCCTGATCAGGGGGTGGGGCTTCGCTGATTAGGGGTCCTATAAAGGTAGCCATCCAGTCAGGCAGTGGCACAGATAGCTGCAGCGGCACAGGAGTCAGCAAACAGAGCTGTAAACTGGGGAGTCTGAGTGGGAGTTTATAAGGGGAGTTTGGATTGTGGGACTCGTTTGGGGTTTGTTTTTGTTGTGGGAGGGGGTGTGTGTTTTGGTTTGTTTTTGTGTTTGCCGGACTAACAGAATTTAGGGAGAAGGCTGATAAAACACAGAGGCAGTAGTGGCCATGACCCAAGCAGTAGAGGACACAAGGAGTATGATTGGATGTGGCAGCTGCAAGATGTACATGATTCTGGAGGGGGTACCTAAAAGGAGTTTTGTTTGCATGAAGTGCTGCCTGATAGAGCTGATGGAAGAAAAGATCCGAGGATTGGAGATGCAGGTGGAAACTCTGGTCGAGTTTAGAAGGGGGTTCGAGCAGATGATGGAGCAAAGGCATGAGGTGGCTGAAGGGGAAAGCTTAGATATGCAGATGGCAGCAGGATCAAGGGCCTCAGAGGGGGGACTGCTGGGCGAAGAAAATGGACAGTGGAAGCATGTGACTAAGAGAACCAGGCAGAGGAAAAGATGGGTCAGTGAAGGAGAAATAGAGCTCAAGAACAGGTATGCGGAGTTGGAGAATGAAGAAGGGGTACAGCAGGTGGACAGTGAAGGTGGAAGGGTAAGGAAGAAGAGAAGAGTGGTTAGTCCCATAGATAAAGGGGAAGAGTCGATGGAGACAACACCGATAATGAGCACCAGGAGGATACAGGATGGGTTGAAGAGGATTACAAGGGAAAACAGGAATGGAAAGGACTTGCAGCCAGAGGAAGCAAGAGATAGACCAGAGAATCGCACTATCACCAGGGAAAGGCAGGTCTACATGATTGGGGACTCCTTATTGAGAAGAATAGACAGGCCTGTAACCAGAGCCGATCCAGAGACTAGAAGGCTGTTCTGTCTGCCAGGTGCTAAGATACGGGATGTGGAACTGAGGTTGAAGAGGATCCTAAAGGGAGCGGGAAAGAATCCATTGATCATCCTTCATGTAGGAACAAATGATACGGCTAGATTCTCGCTGGAACGAATCAAGGGAGACTATGCCAGGCTGGGGAAGACGCTTAAGGAAATCGAGGCTCAGGTGATCTTCCGTGGGATTCTGCCTGTTCCTAGAGAGGGGCAACTAAGGTGTAACAGGATTATGATGCTCAACAGATGGCTCAGGCAGTGGTGCTATAAGGAGGGCTTTGGGATGTATGGTCACTGGGAGGCATTCACGGACAGAGGACTGTTCTCTCGGGATGGACTTCACCTAAGTAGGGAGGGAAATAGACTTCTAGGATGGACGCTGGCACAACTGATTAAGAGAGCTTTAAACTAGGAATTTGGGGGAGACAGTTGGGAAATGTCCAGGTAATCTCTATGCTGGATTTTAGCATTGAGAGGGAGGAAAACCAAGTAAGAAAGGATATAGCTGGGGATAGGAGAATGGACATAAGGAGGAAGGGTAGAGTGGATACTAATCTAATAGGTCATATTGGAGGTACAATGTCCGTGCCAAATTGGGTAAAGAATGTGAGTGAGGCCAAACAGCAAAAATTAAGATGTTTGTACACCAATGCGAGGAGCCTAGGTAACAAAATGGAGGAACTAGAGCTATTGGTCCAGGAAGTGAAACCAGATATTATAGGAATAACAGAAACATGGTGGAATACTAGGCATGACTGGAGTACAGATATTGAAGGGTATGTGCTGTTTAGGAAAGACAGAAATAAAGCTAGAGTTGTTGGAGTAGCATTGTATATCAATGATAAGGTAGATTGTAAAGAAATAAAAAGTGATGGAATGGAGAAGACAGAGTCTGTCTGGGCAAAAATCACCTTGGGGAAGAAAACTATTAGATCATCCCCCGGGATAGTGCTTGGGGTGTGCTATAGACCACTGGGATCTAATTTGGATATGGATAGAGACCTCTTTAATGTTTTTAATGAAGTAAATACTAATGGAAACTGCGTAATCATGGGAGACTTCAACTTTCCAGATATAGACTGGAGAACAAGTGCTAGTAATAGTAATAGGGCTCAGATTTTCTTAGATGTGATAGCTGATGAATTCCTTCATCAAGTAGTTGCTGAACCAACAAGGGGGGATGCCATTTTAGATTTGGTTTTGGTGAGTAGTGAGGACCTCACAGATGAAATGGTTGTAGGGGACAACCTTGGCTCGAGCGATCATGAGTGAATTCAGTTCAAACTAAATGGAAGGATAAACAAAAATAAATCTGAGACTAGGGTTTTTTATTTCAAAAGGGCTAACTTTAATAAATTAAGGAAATTAGTTAGGGAAGTGGATTGGACTAAAGAATGTATGAATCTAAAGGCGGAGGAGGCCTGGGATTATTTTAAGTTAAAGTTGCAGAAGCTATCAGAAGCCTGTATCCCAAGAAAGGGGAAAAAATTTATAGGTAGGTGTTTTAAACCAAGCTGGATGAGTAAGCATCTCAGAGAGGTGATTAAGAAAAAGCAGAAAGCATATAAGGAGTGGAAGATGGGAGGGACCAGCAAAGAAAGCTACCTTATTGAGGTTAGAGCATGTAGGGACAAAGTGAGAGGCTAAAAGTCATGTAGAGTTGGACCTTGCAAAGGGAATTAAAACCAACAGTAAAAGGTTTTATAGCCATATAAATAGGAAAAAAACAAAAAATGAAGAAGTGGGACCGCTAATCACTGAGGATGGAGTGGAGGTTAAGGATAATCTAGGCATGGCCCAATATCTAAACAAACACTTTGCTTCGGTCTTTAATGAGGCGAATGAAGAGCTTAGGGATAATGGTAACTATAGGCCTGTTAGTTTGACATCTGTAGTATGCAAGGTCTTGGAAAAAATGTTGAAGAAGAAAGTAGTTAGGAACATTGAGGTTAATGGCAATTGGGACAAATTACATCATGGTTTTACAAAAGGTAGATCGTGCCAAACCAACCTGATCTCCTTTTCTGAGAAAGTAACAGATTTTTTAGATAAAAGAAATGCAGTGGATCTAATCTACCTCGATTTTAGTAAGGCATTTGATACCGTACCACATGGGGAATTATTGGTTAAATTGGAAAAGATGGGGATCAATATGAAAATTGAGAGGTGGATAAGCAACTGGTTAAAGGGGAGACTACAGCGGGTCATACTGAAAGGTGAACTGTCAGGTTGGAGGAAGGTTACTAGCGGAGTTCCTCAAGGATCAGTTTTGGGACCAATCTTATTTAATCTTTTTATTACTGACCTCGGCACCAAAAGTGGGAGTGTCCTAACAAAGTTTGCGGATGACACAAAGTTGGGAGGTATTGCCAGTTCAGAAAAGGATCGGGATATCATACAGGAAGATCTGGATGATCTTGTAAATTGGAGTGATAGCAATACGATGAAATTTAATAGTGAAAAGTGTAAGGTTATGCATTTAGGGTACATCTACACTAGCCCCCTAGATCGATCTAGGGAGGCTAATGAGGGCAACCGGAATTGCAAATCAAGCCCGGGATTTAAATATCCTGCGCTTGATTTGCATGTTCCCGGTCGGTCGCCATTTTAGAAATTGACTAGCACGAAGTAACTGCCCGCGTCTACATGCGGCAGTGAAACGGGATTCTGGAATAAAGCCCCTAAATCGAATTAGGTGGTAAACCTCATTCCACGAGGAATACCACCTAATTTGATTTAGGGCTTTATTCCGGAAGCCCGTTTCACTACCATGTGTAGACGCAGGCAGTTACTTCGGTCTAGTCAATTTCTAAAATGGCGACCGGCCAGGAACATGCAAATGAAGCGCAGGATATTTAAATTCCGGGCTTGATTTGCAATTCCGGTCGCCCTCATTAGCCTCCCTAGATCGATCTAGGGGGCTAGTGTAGACGTACCCTTAGGGATTAATAACAATAATTATAGTTATAAGCTGGGGACACGTCAGTTGGAAGTAATGGAAGAGGAGAAGGACCTCGGAGTCCTGCTTGATCATAGGATGACTATGAGCTGCCATTGTGACATGGCCATGAAAAAGGCTAATACTGTCTTGGGATGCATTAGGCGAGGTATTTCCAGTAGGGATAAGGAGGTGTTAGTGCCGTTATACAAGGCATTGGTGAGACCTCATTTGGAATACTGTGTGCAGTTCTGGTCTCCCATGTTAAGAAGGATGAATTCAAACTGGAACAGGTACAAAGAAGGGCCACTAGGATGATCCGAGGAATGGAAAACCTGTCTTATGAAAGGAGACTCAAGGAGCTTGGCTTGTTTACCTTAACCAAAAGAAGGCTGAGGGGAGATATGATTGCAATCTTTAAATATATTAGAGGGATAAATACCAGGGAGGGAGAGGAATTATTTCAGCTCAATACCAATGTGGACACAAGAACAAATGGATATAAGCTGGCTATTAGGAAGTTTAGACTTGAAATTAGATGAAGGTTTCTAACCATTAGAGGAGCGAAGTTCTGGAACGGCCTTCCAAGGGAAGTAGTGGGGGCAAAAGACCTATCTGGCTTCAAGATTAAGCTAGATGGGTTTATGAAGGGGATGGTTTGAGATAACATGATCTTGGTAACTAATTGACCTTTCGCTATCAGTGGTAAATAGGCCAATGGAGGGATGATAGGAGTTACTATAGAGAACTTTTCTTGGGTGTCTGGCTGGTGAGTCTTGCCCACATGCTCAGGGTTCAGCTGATCGCCATATTTGGGGTCGGGAAGGAATTTTCCTCCAGGGTAGATTGGCAGAGGCCCTGGAGGGTTTTCGCCTTCCTCTGTAGCATGGGGCACGGATCACTGCTGGGGGATTCTCTGCATCTTGGGGTCTTTAAATCATTTGAGGACTTCAATATCTGAGATATAGGTGAGAGGATTATTCCCGGAGTGGGTGGGTGAGATTCTGTGGCTTGCATTGTGCAGGGGGTCAGACTAGATGATCATAATGGTCCCTTCTGACTTTAAAGTCTATGGGTATGACTACACTAGCTCGTTAGTTCGAGCTAGGTAGGCAAATGAGGGCAACTGGAGTTGCAAATGAAGCCCGGGATTTAAATATCCCGGGCTTCATTTGCATGTTCCCGGGTGCCACCATTTTTAAATCCCCCTTAGTCCGAACTAACTGCCCACGGCTAGAAGCGGCAGTTAAACGTTAATTCGAACTAACTCCTTAGTTCGAATTAACTGTTACTCCTCATTCCACGAATTAGGCATCAAGGCAATTTTCCAATACCTTTTCATCAAGTCCTGTGTTGACAGATATTTGGCTCCCACAGCCGTTCTATCCATTCCTTGACACAAGGCACTTGGCATTAATTGAATTGGTATATGGGGTTAACCTTGTGACAAACAATACTGAATCTCAGGGAGCTGCTGGGTTTCGGGACTAAGACAACAGAATTCCGCCACTCACTCTGTCATTCTTAAACTACCCTGTGATGGGCTTGCCAACCCTGCACTAGACAAGGGGAAGGGGAACATGCCTATTGAGTAGAATACGTCCCTCCCCCGCAGCCTTGCTGGGCATGCTCCCAGTGCAGCCCAGGTATAAAAGGCTGCAGAGCTGCTCAGTTGGGACTGACCTCCGGAGGGGAAGGAGCTACTGCCTGAGCACTGGAGCCACGGCCATGGCAGCCGGAGGAAGAGACGCCGGACCAGCTGCCTGCGCCACTGCTAGCCTTGGGCTGAGCCCAGCTGCAACACCGGCTATGCCATACAGCCCCCCTAGACACTGTCACTGCCCCAGCCACTGCTGACCCTGATGACACACCTGCTAATGCTGCTGCTGCCACCAGACCAGCATCTGCAGGTGGGACCGCTGCTGGCCAGGGGGATGGGGTAGGAAGCAACCCAGGGCGAGGAGCAGGAAAAGCCCTGGTGGGCTCAGCGCATTTCGGGGAGAACTCCCCGCTGAGCCAGTGGTGGGAACCACCCACCGCTGATAGGGCCCTGGGTTGGGGCCTAGTGGAGAGGGAGGGCCCGGGCCCCCCTACCCGTTCCTCCCAGATCCTGGACAATGAGGGGATCTCATAAAGGATTAGGCCTCTGGGCCTGCGCTTAAAAGACCAGGACTCAGGGTTGAAGGGTGTGGGGCAAGCAACCCTGCCACATACCCCAATCTCAAGCATCATTTCAAGTTCCTGGTATATGGCCACCCCCAACATCCAGGGCAGTGGTCAGTGTTTGTCCTTCTTTTTCTGTTCCAAGTGTAGATACAATGCGGTGTCTCATGAGGTAAGTAGGGAAGTGGGATTCTGGGAAGAAACACAAGGAAGAAGGAGCAACAAACGAGGACCCCTGATTCGTATGGAGAAGGTAGGACAATCCACTAGTTATCTAAGGTGTCTGTACATGAATGCAAGAAGCCTGGGAAACAAGCAGAAAGAATCAGAAGCCCTGGCCCTGGCAGAGAACTGTGATTTAAGTGGAATAACGGAGACTTGGTGGGATTACTCACATGACTGGAGCATTGTCATGGAAGAGTATAAACTGTACAGGAAGAACAGGCAGGGGAGAAAAGGAGGAGGAGTTGCACTGTATGTAAGAGAGCAGCATGATTGCTCAGGACTACAGTATATAGAGGGAGAGAAGCCTATTGATAGCCTATTGATAGCCTATAGGTTAAATTAAGAGGTGGAAGCAACAGGGGTGATGTTGTGTTTGGTGTCTGCTATAGACCACGGGATCAGGTGGATGAGGTAGACGATGCTTTCTACAGACAACTAAAAGAAGCTTCCAGATCATAGGCCCCTGTTCCAATGGGGGACTTTAATCACCCTGACATCTACAAAAAAGAGGCAGTGTAGACATAGCCATAGACACGCCCTCAGTGCATTACAGCACCATCCACAGGGACCATTGATGTTTGGAAGGCCAGTCCAAGGTAAAATGTGGGGGATAACTTCCATTTGCCACAAACTAAATGTTTTCCCCTCCCTCACTGGCAGCTTATTCCAGTCTAATTGCCCCGTTAGACTTAGACTCACCCAACACCCTGGCTCCTGATCTTTTCTGTTTTCCTTCACCCACTTCCAGCTCCTCCCCACTGGCTCCCTGTCCCAGGCTTCTTGCCTCATCAGCCCCAGTCTCCCCACAGCTCCCAGACTCCTTGCTCAGTACGGCACAGTCTCTCCCCACCCACTCCCTGTCCTAGTTGCTCCATTGAGCCAGTCCTTGTCTCCTTCTCCTTCCTCCCAGCCCTCCTGGCTCAGTCAGTCCCCATCTTCTGCTTTCTCTCTCACTCCCAGTTTCTCACCATCCACCTGCCTCCAGGCCCAGAATATTCCCGCTGCGTCCCCAGCCTCATCTCCTTCCCCCTCACACCTGGGCCTGCATTCAGTTCAGTTGCTCCCCCTGCACACTGCTTCGGCCCAATAGGAGGAGACAGCCTCCCTCCTCTCAGCTCTTGTGCCTGGTGCCACGCTGCCTCACAGCACTCAAGTGCAGAATTCCACCACAACCGTATTGGCTACACACCTCCCAATTGCTGCAATTCCTCTTTGGGAATCATCACTTTGATCTGATGAAGGGTCATGTATGTTCCAAAGATCCTCAGAGCTATGTAGTTGGGAGTTTCAATTTTCTCCCACTTCAGTATACTGGGAAGAGTCAGGAAAAGGTTAGAAATGCCGACAATGTTACAATATTTATGAAAGGACAGAAGTCAGAGGGTAGAAATGATTGTGATTTTACCTTGCTGTCTACAGCAGGGAACATCCTTGCCTGGATCCTCTCTCATAGAAATACTGACAGATCCTTCATGTGGTTTCTGACCATCCCACAGGACAATAGACATGGTCTTTGTTTCCCACTAAACCCAGGAAATGTCTTGGCAGCAAACTCAAGACCTATATCTGGCCTTCTTCAGTTTGACAAAGGCCAGTTGTGAAGCCCTGTGGAAGGTGCCAGCCAGCTTTGGCTGCCCTCCAAAATGTGTTAAGTTCCTAAATCTCCATGATCACATGATTGCTGCTGTGTGATGGAATAGCCTGGAGTTGGACCCTTTCACCATCAAAACCGGGGTTAAGCAAGAAAACATTATTGCCCCAAGTGTGTTCTTCACCTATTTAGTAGACATTTTGGTCCTCATGAGAGGCTGCCCCTTCACTGGCGCTGACATTCACTATAGAATGGGTGGGCACCTTTTTAATCGTTAACGTTTCCGCTCAGTGTTTGAAGTCCTCAGGGCATCCATTTCTGATCCTCAGTGTGCTGCTCTAATAACTGTGCCATCCTCCCACACACTGACTCTCTGCCCACACTGGATGATTTGGCTCACGCTCACCAAAGCCTGCGACTCTCACTCAATATCAAGACTAGTAAACTGCTTCATCAGACGACTTCAGGCCTTAGCACATGACCTAGCACAAATCACTATCAAGGCACAGACCCTGGAGTCAGCTGAGCACTTCTGCTACCTCAGTAACCAACTGTCTCACAATTAAAAAATCAACATTGAGACTCAGCACAAGGACCAGTGTGCAGGTGCCTCATTTGGGAAAGTGGTCTGGTGCATTCCCATGGAGTGTGACTTGGGGCAGGACATGCAGGCTGTGGCTGCACTGCCGTTGTTTTGTGGAAGAGGATATGCAAATCATGCTCACATTTGCATATTTTCTTCTGATTCTTTTTGCGGAAGAGTCTTTGCCGATAAAAAGCCCTGTGTAGATGGGACCATTTGCTGGAAAAAACCCCTCTTTTGCAAGATCCTGTAAACCTCGATTTTTGAGGAATAAGGGATCTTGCAAAGAGGGTTTTTGTAGATGGGGCTTTTTATCA
Source organism: Pelochelys cantorii (assembly GCA_032595735.1). Taxonomy (NCBI): domain Eukaryota; kingdom Metazoa; phylum Chordata; order Testudines; family Trionychidae; genus Pelochelys; species Pelochelys cantorii. Next base: position 212,666,407 of record CM064326.1, read on the forward strand.
GCAAAACCTCTTCCACAAAAAGAATCAAAGGAAGATATGCAAATGCAAGCACGATTTTCATATCCTCTTCCACAAAACAATGGCAGTGTAGCCATAGCCGAAGAGTTAGGACACCAAGATCCAGGGCTATAGGATAGTTGTTATTCCTACACTCCTCTGTGGATGCAGAATATAGGTGACCTATTGACAGCAGCTCAAGGGACTGTAGAGATACCATGACTGGTGTGGAAAAAGTGAAAAAGAAAAAGTTATTAACCTATTCCCACAATATAAGAACTAGGGGTCACGAAATGAAATTAATACGCAGCAGGTTTAAAACAAACAAAAGGAAGTTTTTCTTCACTCAGAGCACAGGAAATGCTACGTAGCATGTAGGTGACCTATTGACAGCAGCTCAAGAATCTGCAGAGGTACCATGAACCAGGCCTGTGGAAGATCCTTTGCATCAAGAGGGAAGATTTCCGCATAATGCCAGCAGCCTTCCTGAAGCTAATGATCTTCATGAACAAACTCCACTGGGCAGATGGCAGACTCTTGCCTCCAAAAGCAAGTCTTGCACTCTCATCTCACCTATGGTCAGAGATCCACTGGTTGTCAGAGGAAATACTACAGAGAAACACTGAAATCTGACCGTAACACAAATGAGGTGGCTATCACGAGTGGGAGGAACAAGCCAGCAACTGACCCCAATGAGCCACATCCTGCAACAGGCAGTGGCCTCGAGAAGCTGCACCACTTTCTCAAAGCAGAAGAGAGAGAGAGAAGAAAGGAAGAAGAATGAACTTTCTCTCAGCACGTAGCTAACCTGGCAGGAAATGTCAGTACCTATTGCAGGCAGATCTATGGGCCCAGCATTGGACTCCTGGGTCATCTCCAGACCCTCATGTAAATTTGGGGCAGAGTTCATCCTCATAAGGAGGGATCACCGATGATGACGATGCTCCTGCTGCAAGAAGTGAGTGTGTGGGCCAATAGACAGCAGCCTCCTTCACTTTTCCATGCTGGTGCATTCCCTGAGCACTGCCCAGCCTGTGCACTCACTGCGTCAGGGAGCCTGGGTGAGGAGGATGTTTTGGCAAAGTTTGGCATGAATCCTATCAGGAATGAGAAGTGAAAGCTGGACGATAAGGGCTGAGAGAGACAAGGTGGGGGATGTAATGTGTTTTGTTGGCCTCACTTCATAGAACCAGAGAAGATTCACTTCTGTTGAGGAAGGAGACAAGTTTCTAAGCTTCCCCAGCTCTTCTATGTAGCTTGAAAGCTTGTCACTCTTCAACAGCAGAGGGTACCATACAATATATTAGCTCACCCACCTTGTCTACAATAGCTCGGGACTAGCACAGCCACAACGACACTCAGTATAATAAGTCTGTGATGGGTTCCCCAGGGTGTCACTTCGAACCTACCACTGAGCCCTCTGTTTGTCTATCCTGGGCTCCTGCACTTCCACCAGTTCTCACACAGAAAGGGATATACCCAGCTACATCCATTATAAGTCCCAGCAACCCAAAATGATACTGTCTTGCACTGCACATGTAACTATATTGCATATGCTCATGAAATTTGCCCTCTCCCCCAATGTGGAGAGGAAATGTAATAATGTTTGCTCATTAACCTGAGGTTTATAACTTCAGTCCAAATTTGCCGGTTTAGATACAAACGTACAATGTTTATTAATTACAAAAAGATGTTAAGTGATTATAAGTGATAGCAGATCAAAGCAGATTACCAAGTAACTGCAAATGCAAACTAACCCTAAAATCTGAGAAACATGGTATATGAATCAGCAAATTCTCACCCTGGCTCATAAAAGCATAACTGCATATTCCCAAAGCACAAGCTTCACTTGCTTTGTGACTTGGGAGCCCAGGATTTCCATACACAGGCTAGAAATCCCTTTAACCTGGGTCCAGCACTTCCCCCAGTTTGGTTTTTGTTCTTTAGGTGTTGTTCTTAGGTGTTGAGTTGTGGGGGAGTGAAGAACAACCAGTGGTGTCACTCCGTGCCTGATGTAGCTTTGTCTTATAGTGAGAAGCCTTTGTTTCACACTTGGGGTATGTCTAAACTACATCTCTCTGTTGCCAGAGGGATGTAAGTTAGACATACCAAAATTGCTAATGAAGCAGGGATTTAAATATCCTGCACTTCACTAGAATAAAAATGGCCTCCCGTATGCCTCGTGCAATGAGGTTTACAGGATTGATCGGAAAAGGCTTTCCTTGTCGACCGATCCCCGTGTAGGCTGCCGCTTTTTGCCGGAAAAGTGCTGCATCAGCAAAAAGCGGTGGATATTTTTATTCTAATGAAGCACGGGATATTTAAATCCCCACTTCATTAGCAATTTTGGTATGTCTAATTTACATCCCTCTGGCGACAGAAGGATGTAGTCTAGACATACCCTTGGTTCCCAGACCAGTTTGTGGAAAAATAGCTATCCCCTGATGGATACCAGAGTCATGTGGCTGGCCACATGCCCTTGCTCACCTCGCTGTGTCACAACAGCCATTATCTACATGCTATCTGGATGGTCCCAGGAAGGCTCACCTTGTGGGGGATGAGCTTCTCTTGGGGCCTATTGTTTTTCCTACTAGTCCACTAACTTGAATAGGCCCTTTACAACCAGATATTTAGAATAAACAATGAGAAGTCCTGTGGCACCCACTTTGTTAGATGCATGTAGTGGAAATTCCAGAGGCAGGTATAAATATACAGGCATATGAAAAGAGTACAAAACAAGAGTAAGGCTAGAGATAACAAGGTCAATTATCTCTAACAAGGTCAAGGTTATCTCTAGCCTTCCTCTTTCTTGGTACTCTTTTCATATGCCTGTATATTTATACCTGCCTCTGGAATTTCCACTACATAATTCTGACAAAGTGGGTCTTTGCCCACAAAAGCTTATATTCCAATAAATCTGTTAGTCTCTAAGGTGCCACAGGACTTTTCATTGTTTATGCAGATTCAGACTAACATGGTTACCCCTCTGATACAGATATTTAACCTGGAAGCATTTTGCTTAGTGGGTGTTACTCAGGTGTGACTACATGTGACATGCAGATATATAGTCAATATTCATAACTACAGACACAAAATGAAAATGCCTGCAATAAGATAAATATAACAACTCATAACTTTTCCATGACACCTTGCATGCCCTGCATTGTACAAGATGCATCACAATTATGTCATAACTTGAAGACTTATCTTGTGTTGCTTGGGTCCTTCAGGGCAGGAGACTGGAGGTGTGGGAAGTGCAGGAGTCAGGGCAGGGAGTTGTGTGTGTGTGTGTGTAGGCTCAGGACAGGGGGTTGGGTGTGGAGGGGCTCAGGGCAGGAGTTGGGGGTGCAGGAATCATGGCAGGAGTTAGGGAGATCAGGGAAGAGATTGCAGGATTCTGGGCAGGGAGTTGAGGGCTGATACCTGTGCGATCAGTACAGGGGTCTGGGTGGCCTAGGGGTAGGGTTGTGGTGCCTGGCCCTGGCCAACAGAAGAGCTCTTTGGGACAGGCTGAGGGGATGGGGCTGTGTTGCCTGGATTTGGACACTGGTGGAGCTCCTTTGAGGGGGTGGAAGCCTGGGGCTGAGAATCCTGGCCCTGGACCTGGTGGGGATCCTCTGGGACAGGGGTTGAGAGTCCAGGACTGTGTGGTCATGCTCTTGGGTGGAGGGTGGAGGGGAGGCTGTGCAGCCCAGTTCCAGTGCCGTAGCAGTTCTTGTGCAATGCTGTGGGGCTTTTGCTTGGTGGGGCTCCCTCCTTGTCTGGCAGCATGGCCAAAGCACAGGGGGGTGGGAAGGGATTAGGGCAGGAGGCCCATTACCTGGGCCAGTGATCAGCAACATGAGGAGCTCTGTCCATAGCTGACCACTCTCTTGCTGGTGTGGCCACCCCCCTGTGGTCACTCTACAGTAGAGCTGTTCTCTGCACTCACTGTCCCCATTCATCACTCTGCTGTATAACTGTCCCTCCTAACAGCTCCCTCCCATTCCATGATATGGGAATCAAATTCCAGGCACTGCCTGTTGTCCCTGCACACTCAAACCCTGACCTTGCTTGATGTTAGGATAAGAGGAAGCTGCCTACCAGATTTGGTAGTCGTAGCTCTTACCATTTAGAAGAAGTTGTTGAACAAACAGACTCACAGATGAACAGACAGAGGGTTTTGTCGACAAAAATGGCCTTTTGTCGACAAAACTATACCTGCATCTACACTACCACTACATAACGTCCACAGAACTCGATAGCTTTGTCGATGGCAGTAAACCTCATTCTACAAGGAATAATGCCTTTTGTCTACAGAGTTCTGTCGACAGAAGGCGTTATTGCATCTACACTGTCCTTTGCGTCTACACTCTCATGTCGACAAAGGGGCTTGCTTTGTTGACAGAACTGGATGTAGTATAGACGCTCTTTGTCAACAGAAGCTTTGTCGACAGTATCTGTTGACAAAGCCTCTGTCGAAAAAAGCCTGTAGTCTAGATGTACCCAGACAGATACACAAACACTCTAATATATATATAGGAGAGATTATATCATCACACAGCTAAGAAGAATATGGAGCACAGTGTCACAAACACAATTGTCACTTGGGTTTAGATAGTTTTCCAGTGTTCTGTCAGAACATCATCTGATTGGTCAAAAATGTGAGATGTAACAGAATAGACAGGTGAGTGCTCTCGGCTAAATCTAATTCTGGCCAAGTAGGGAGAACCTTGGTCACACTGTAGGGGTGACAAAATAGTTACATAAATGCCCCACCCTTAGGACCTCTGCAGGTGGTTGTCTGGATCTAACTTTTAGCATGTAAGTAACATTTTCAGAAGTGACTCAAGGACATAGGAGCCTAAGCAATATTTTTCCTTTCCATTTCCTCCCTATCTGCATGTTTGCACCCATTGAAAGGGGAAGGGGAAAACGTGGCATTGAAACAACTGGAAATGTGATAATGAAAACACTTCCCACTCACATGGGGGATGGTGAGTGGCCAGTGACACAAACAGGAATAATTGCAGCAAAGTCCCAGCAATGATGACAGGACTTGCTCTGGTTGATGTTCTGTTCTCACTAGGATA